>JAOWBJ010019707.1:0-10949 GCA_028566335.1 Monarda citriodora
GTTCCTCTTTCTCTCCCGTGGACGTAGATCTGCCAACATAGCGGATCGAACCACGTAAATCCCTGCGTTCATATTCTTTTTTTTTACGTTCTTTGCATGTTAATGGGCTCATAAAAAGCGAGATCGATCACACCTCGACCAAAACAAGTACTTGAGGAAGTTAAGAAAGCTCAGAGCCGCAAGCAACCAATAGAAACAATCCAACCTATCCTTATTCAGATCGTTCTCGCCGAGATACCAGGTCGCCCGGTTCACCAACGACACGAGAATCGAGCTGAGGAAGAAGCTGAAGGAGTAGGAGCAGTACGTTACGGCCGTCAACGACGCCTGCTTCCCCCCACCTCTGCCGACTGCATGTAGAAGAACTCGACCAGCCCTACCGCCGTCATCATCTCCGACGCCCAGAATATCAGGAACTGGGGCGCGATCCAGAAGATGGACATCGCCCCAGGCGAGGCCACCCTCCGCCTCCGCTCCACCAGCGCGGCGATGACCATGAAGAAGGTGGCGGCGAAGAGGCCAGCGCCGATGTGGCGGAGGGGGCTGATGCCAGAGGGGTGGCCGGTGAGTTTTCGAGTGAAGGGAACGAGGAAGGAGTCGTAAAGGGGGAGGAGGAGGATGAGCATGAGGTAAGGGATGGCTTGGAGGGAGGCGGGAGGGATGTGGAAGGATTCGGAGAGGTGGGTGTCCATGGCGGCGCCTTGCTGGACTGAGAAGGTTTGGAGCTGAGCGAGGATTGTGTTGAAGATGATTGTGCATGCAAATATCGACATTGTTGTGATTAGTGTCTTCACTTCTTCCACTTGCTCCCTTGTGGTTAGAGACCATTGGGTTTCTTTCTTCCCCTCCATCTTCATGCACGACTTGTTCAAGAATCTACAATTTTTTTTCTACTGTTTTTAGTTTTCTTGGAACCAAATTTCCAAATTAAACAATAATTAAAAAATTCATAGAGAAAAATGATGGTTTTAGAAAGATTTTTTAATACGCGTCAATCATCCGACGTTATAATAGAAGATGTAATATGAAAATACAAGATCCTCATTTTCCGTTAGATATTTATCTATGATATTTTCATAATCCTTTATTTTTTATTGTTAGGTGGGGATGACTATTATTAAAGCGAGAAATTGCAAATCATCGACCTCTGATGCGATTCATAGTTTTAACTTGTCTCGGTAGAAGTACCAGAATAGTTATTTTAATAAGTAAAAACAATAATGATATTTGACCATAAGTTAGCCGGCCACATAATGATATTTTTTTATAATATATGTAATTTTTAAGGAAAATTGCACCTAAATCCCTGAACTTTGGGCCGTGTTCCGAATCGAGACCGAACTTTCAAAAATCTCTGAACTTTGAATATTGTTCAATCGTAGACCAAAATTGGATTTTCCCCCAAATTCGTGCTGATGTGGTGCAGACGTGGCACCCGTCATCATCCTTGTCAGAAAAAATAAAATAAAACATGCCACATGGCCCAATCAAAAAATAAATGGAAAAAAAAATCATAAAAGAAATCAGAAAAAAAGAAAAATCAAAAAAAGAAAAAGAAAAAGTTGTCTTCTTCTTCTTCTTCAACCAGATCCGCCGTGTAACAACCCGGAATATATATATAAATATATATACATATATATTTTTTTCTCTTCAATAAATTCTTGGGACGCAATTAACCTTAATATTTTTTTTTATGAATTACGATTTTAGAAATTCGATTATTGGAAAGTAGTAATTTCTTCATCTTTAGCCACAATTGCTTTTAGAATTATCCAAAACCATTAGTACTAACTATAATAAAGAATAAGAATATTGATTTCCCTTGTCGTATGTAATTATGTAGTAGTATTTAAGAAGGTGGGCCCCACCTCCTTGTTGGGTCACCTCAAGAATTTCATTCAAAGAACAAAGACTCTGCCAAGTGCAGAGGAACATTCATTACAACAGGAATGAGCGACAACTATACTACAAAACACAAGTTACTAAGACTTGACTCTTGAGGAAGAACATGCCATTTGTCCACCCCCTCCATAGCTCTTCAATATGAACCTGCAAGATAGAGAAGCAGAAAAGAATAGTCAACTGAAAATCAAATACTGTAGCAAGCAATCCTTCTTCTACAATTCTATTCTGCATCTTTGAATTTGTGTCTTCGATAAGAACTAAGAATAACACAACCAAGCCTCTATAAAAGGGATATTCTCCAGTTGCTTTCCAACTAGATTCCTAGCTATTCACCATAGTCATAAAATCACTAATCAAGGACGTAGCAAGTAAGAGTTTGGGAAGTCTTAAGGGGGCCTTAGCTAGCAATCAACATCAACTTCAACAAGGTAACAATCAAGACATTCCACTACATTAGCATATATTCTACCTACTGGCTAATTTCTAAGACTTTTGTCCAAACTAGCTAAGCAATACGAGAACTTATACTAATAAAAAGGAAAAGATAGAGAGTGACTACCTTGCACTTTGGAATTAATCCACTGCCCTTTTCTTTTGTTTCAACCTGCAATACATGAGTAAATTCTGTTAATAACAAAGAAGTCGAATACGAATTTCCTTATGTCTCCGGAACTCTTCACCGGACGTTATTTTAGGGCGAAATAAGGGTAGGACTCGCCATTATCCGAGAGTTGCACCTTTCGTCGGTACCTTCTCACCGAATCGATCAAGCCCTACACCTCGAAGCCGTAAATCACCCTCGGAAATTCTTTTTCAGAAAAAGGAGCTCGAAATCTTATTTCTGAAAATCAGAAGGAAGAAAAAAAAAGAGGACCGAAACCAAATTCTCCCCAAACCGGAAAAACAACATACACCACAAACCATCGAGCTAAGCCTATCAAAAAATTTGAGTCCCAAAATCGATTTCTGGAACCCAACCCAAACACCAAGTCAAACCGTTCTTCTCTCTCCCTGACATTCGAACGATGCCATCGCCCCTAACCACAGCCAAAGCCGAAGAAAACCATGGCGGCGGCATCAGACAGAGACGGTGACGGCAGAATCGGCGGAGCCACCGAAGAGTAAGGCCTGCCCTCCCTCTCTCTTTCCGCACGACATGCAGCCAGAGAACCCCAGCCGCGGCGAAGACTCTCCGACCGGAAGAAGGCCACGCCACCTGCTCACAGCGGCAAGACCGCAGCGGCGGCGGCGATGAGCCTCCGTCCGTCGAAGGCTGAGACTCGGGGCGCAACAACAATCGACCGCGACAGCAATCTCCTCAAGGCGGCAGCGGCGGGAGACGCCGGAGGACAGGGCCAAAGAGAGAAATAGAGGAGCAGAGACGAGAGTGTCAGAGAAGAAACGAAGAGAGAAGAGTGGTATAAGCTGAGGGTTTTCTCTCCCTCAGTTGACCGATTCTTTCTTAATAATAATAATAACATAAAATATATATACATGTATATACATACTACTCTTCAATTATTAATCAGCTTCTAGAAGTTTGAGAGGAGTTAAATAAATTTTGGGCCATATTTCATATGGATCGAGAATTGTAGGAACTGGACAGAGAATTTGTTTTCTTTCTGGGCCGAGATTCCACAGGATGGGCTAAAGTGTTTTATTGTCAAGGGCCAAACTTTTATACCAAAATATTCTTTTTTATTGACCAAGATCTTTTATTCAAGTTTAAATTTATTTCGTAACCTTAAAATCCCAAACCACTCCGAGCCTCATTCAACTATTACTAATTCATTTATCATGTTTAAAATCATTAACATTATTACTATCCAAGAATTTAGAGTCCAAATATTTTTTTTAGAGAGTATTTAGAAATAGATTATTAGACTTGACTAAGCACCCGGAAGTCTTATCTCCGACTTTCTTATTTGAAGGTTGCACGAAGAGGGAAAATCTGTGAAGCACGCCTTAATCATAATTGTCAAGAAAACCAAAAGAATAAGGTGGGCTTTCTAACTAAGAACCCATGTGTGGGCTTTTGTAAAATAAAGCATGATTTATTTTGAAAGCACTATCTTGCCATGAATAATTTTTATTTTGTATGATGCATATCTGTCAGCTTCGGCCAAATTATATGAATTAAATTCGGGTCCAAGTGTGATCAACTTGGACTGGTGTACACAAAAAGGTTCGCTACTCCGCAAGGCGTGCGATCGAGGTTTCAGTGGAAGGTGGCCAACTTCCCTGATTCGTTATACTAAGGACAGATATGGAAGAATACCAAAGAACTTAATTCGGCTGAGTGTTCTAGTAAACTGTTTTGATGAATCTAGTTGCTTTAAGAAAGAAAACCCTATAGTTCGTTTCTTATGGCTTGACAATATTTTTATATGTTTTGGGCATATGTTCACTGAGTATTTTTGTACTCAGCCCTGTACGTGTTTTCCTACGTGCAGGTTGAGAGGATGTAAATCTAGGTGACCGGCGGCTTTGCTTTATTGTCAATAAATGGAAGAAACTCTTGGTGGCACGTGTCTTCACACATATGTCTTCACTTGTCTTAGAAATTCCATACTCAGTCTGTTATGTAATAAATTTCGCCACTTATACTCAAACTGAAGTTTTTGTCGAACTACCCCTGTGTCACTAAAGTATTTCTATTTTAATAAATGATTTTCCATTAATTGAGTTAATTCAGTAAATTCCCCTTTCTGTCCCCGCTTTTTAAACCCCCCCTTAGTAGCGAGTTCCCGGTCTTTGCTATCCTTAGCAAAGGACGGTCGTTACAAAGTGGTATCAGAGCCTAGGTTCGTTCTGAAACCCAAGAACTTTTCTTCAAAAGAAGGTCTAGACTTGTTTCACTAGACCTAAGAGTCTTTGAGCAAAGCCCGGCACCGAGACTTACTCCGCTCAACGAGGAAATAAGGTAAAAAAAAAAAAATCTACTCTCATGAACTTCGAATCTAGATTTCTTGAGTTAGTTACACAAAGTACTCCCAAAGTACGGATTCCTACCAACAAGAAAGGAAGAAATCTTCCTTCTAATAACAACATTACATTTCATAGGTTGTACCCTACAACTTTGGTAAGTGATTTTGTGTCGTTCCTGTAGATGGCAGGATACTTTTCCGCTCGTAGGAGACCCCTTTCCGCCAACGCACCACCGGAACGAGTCGTGGACTTTTACCGAACATACCAAAGGTGCCGAGGAGACACCATGAGACAATTTCTCCTCAAATACCGAGAACTTTGGGCTAACGCTCGGGAGTATGGAGTTACGGATTATGAAGGCATCAACCGATTAATCGATCTCGTACCACCTCACTGGTGGGGTTGGGCAGAACATATCTCCCGGGACTACATACGAGGAGAAGGATCATCCCAAGGCCCAGATGGGGACCTTCTGGGTTTCGTGGAGAGACTCCTCAGACGCTGTGATTATCACAGTGCGCCACCTGTTCCAGCGTTACCATCCCCAACGGCACCCAGTCCACTTCCGAGTTCAGTCAACTCTAGCACCTCATTTACCCTTCGACGCCATTGGGTTGAGAAGTCGAACGGCGTCATAAAACAAGAGTGGGAGGTGATCGAACCAGGCACCGGTTCATCTCGAACCCAGGCAACACCCAACGACGACAATCGAGGAAAGGCCCCGATGCTAACAGACGAGAACTATGAAAAATCTCTTGAAGAAGTGGAGGACCAAATGGCTAAGCATGGTGGGTGGGTAGCCGACCAAAAAGAATGGGAGGAGGATCCAGAGGAAGAACCAGAAGAAGAAGAACCCGAAGAAGATTCGGAAGAAGATCCGGAAGAGGATCCAGAGGAAGAACCAGAAGAAGAAGACCCTGAAGAAGATCCGGAAGAAGAACCGGAGGCAGACCCGGAAGGTCTGGGAAACGAACCAAGGGAAGTAGTAGAAGAAGAAGACGAAGGATGGATGGAAGTTAATCACCACCACTTCGAAGAAGAAGAACTTGAAGATGAGGTCGAAGGACTTGAAAACGAGGAGCCTGACTTCGAGGAAGGCGATGGGATGGTGATAGATGAAGAGTACGAAGGCAACATTCTTAATGATGAGGAAGATGGGTTCATGGAAGAAGGATTCCTTGATGAACCAGAGTACGACTCAGACCATAGCACCATATGTTCTGAATAGTAGAAATGGTTCTAGTACTAGTAGTATGTAACAACTAATCGATGTAGTAGTACTTCCAAGGATTGTAAGGCACTGTAGCGTTATATTAAAGGATCGGTTTATGAATAAATAACTTTTGTTATTCAAGTATTGTTGTTGTTCACTATTTGAGTTCATGTTGTTGCTAAAACACTTTACGACATTGAGCATGACCCTAAGTAATCAAGAGCTTACACTTAAGTGATGAATTCTTACAGAATGGCGCCTCGTCGTAGACGTGTCCGAAATGAAATCCCAGAAATCGTTGAGAGAGGTTACAATGAGGAAGGACATGAGGCCATTCCACCGCCACCACCAGACCGAAGGATTGAGGAGTTGTTCCTAAGGCAAAACCCACCGACGTTCAACGGCTTAGGGGACCCATCAGTTGCTGAAACATGGATAAGGGCCATCGAACGCATCTTTGACTTCCTGCGGTGCAACGATCAAGAGCGCATTGCCTGTGTTAATTTTCAGTTGACTGGACCTGCGGACTTTTGGTGGGAAGCCAAGCGTAAGATCATGACCCCTGAGCAACTCGCATACCTTACCTGGGAACAATTCAAGGAAGAGATTTACAATAAGTACATACCAAAGAGTTACCGCAAAAAGAAGGAGGCCGAATTCTACAACTTGAAACAGGGGAAGATGACTGTGACCGAGTATGATCGAACTTTTTGTGAGCTATCAAGATTTGCACCAGGACAAGTGGACACAGACGAGAAGATGGCGGAGAAATTCTGTGCCGGACTGAGGCACGAAATTCGCATGGCATTAGCCAGCCATGGAGGGTTAACATATACTGAATCACTGAGTAGAGCACTTGATGTCGAGGCAGCTATGCCGCTGGAAAAACCTGCTATCAACACAGCTCCTATACACTTCCAGCCAACACGCCCCGGTGAGAAGCGAAAATGGGAACACCCTGGTGGGGACAACAATGGGAAGAGACCCTGGATAGGACCTACTCGTCCTCAACCAGTTCAGAGGCCCGCAAACCCACCTCCTGCTAGAAACATTCCACCAACTCACGTTCCTTGCCAGAGATGCAAAAGAGTGCATGGAGGTGAGTGTAAAGCCGGGAGTAACATCTGCTATGCATGTGGACAACCCGGGCATTATGCGAATAACTGCCCAACAAGGCAACAAAAATGGAATCTGGGGTCTGGGCCAAGTCAGCCAAACCAATACCAACAACTGCGAGCCATGCAAGCTCAATCGGGACCTCAGCCCCGACCATTGCCTCCCCTTCCACCGCAACACCAGCAGTATCGACAGTTTCAACAGCAACAGCGGGACACCAGAGCCACTGCATCAAAGCAGAAACAACCAGAGAAGGGACAAAGCAACCTAGCAGGTATGGGTACTCTAAAGGGAATCCCAGTATTAGTTTTATTCGACACAGGTGCGTCACACTCGTTCATATCTAATACCTGTGTAGACAATCTAAAACTAATAACTGAATCTATAGAATTCCCGTTGAGAATTGTGTCACCAGTAGGAGGAACCCTCACTGTGAAAGATCAATGCTTGAACTTAGAATTTAGCATAGGTTCACAAAAGCTCCTGGCACGAAAACTCAGTGTAATGCCCATGACGGATGTAGACCTAATCCTGGGGATGGATTGGTTGGCAGAAAACCAGGCCACCATCCTCTGTAAAGAAAGACAAATTTCTTTCAATAACCTCGAGAATAAAACCATGATATTCCATGGAATCTCCATGAATAGCCGAAAATCTGTCATCTCTGCTTTCCAAGCAGTAACCTTAATGAGAAAAGGAAACCCGGCCTATCTGGTATACCTAAACGGGGAAATAAAAAGCGAAGAAGGAAAAAGAGTAGAGGATATAGAAGTGGTAAACGAATTCCAAGATGTTTTTCCAGAAGCTCTACCCGGATTACCTCCAGACAGGAAATTGGAATTCACCATAGAGTTAGAACCTGGAGCCGCCCCAGTATCAAAAGCACCCTACCGTATGGCGCCAAAGGAATTGGAGGAATTGAAGGTTCAACTTCAAGAATTATTAAGTCTGGGATTCATCAGGCCTAGTGTATCACCGTGGGGAGCACCGGTGCTGTTTGTTAAAAAGAAGGATGGCTCAATGCGCATGTGCATAGACTATCGCGAACTAAACAAACTCACACTCAAAAATAAATACCCTCTGCCCAGAATCGACGATCTGTTTGACCAACTCAAGGGGGCTGGTGTATTTTCCAAGATAGATCTACGATCTGGATATCATCAACTTAAAATCCGCCCCGCTGACATACCCAAAACGGCTTTCCGAACCCGTTATGGACACTACGAATTCACTGTAGTGCCCTTTGGTCTCACTAACGCTCCAGCTGTATTCATGGACCTCATGAATCGGGTCTTTCACCCTTTTCTGGACAAATTTGTGCTAGTGTTCATAGATGATGTATTGATCTACTCAAAGAATCAAGAAGAGCACAAGGAGCACCTACGGGCAGTACTGGAAACCTTAAGAAGGGAGAAGTTATACGCCAAATTCAGCAAATGTGAATTTTGGCTCAGGGAGGTAACATTCTTAGGACACATCGTGTCCTCTGAGGGTATCAAAGTTGATCCCGCCAAGATAGAAGCTATACAGAATTGGAAGTCTCCCACAACACCAAATGAGATTCGCAGCTTCTTAGGACTGGCCGGATACTACCGAAGATTCATTGAAGGGTTTTCCCAAATTGCAAGACCCCTGACACAACTGCTACATAAGGGAGCCAAATTTGTGTGGACTCCCCAGTGTGAAGAGAACTTTCAAAAGCTGAAAGAGAAATTGACAACGGCACCAATCCTTGCAGTTCCAGAGCAGGACAAAGAGTATGTAATTTACACCGACGCCTCCAAGAATGGGCTCGGATGTGTACTAATGCAAGAAGGGAAGGTCATAGCTTATGCCTCGCGTCAACTCAGACCACATGAGCTCAATTACCCGACCCACGACCTAGAACTCGCTGCGGTCGTGCACGCTTTGAAGATTTGGAGGCACCATCTTTACGGAGTCCGGTGTGAAATCTACACCGATCACAAGAGCCTCAAATACTTCTTCGAACAACGTGACCTTAACATGAGACAGAGGAGATGGCTAGAACTGGTGAAGGATTACGACTGTGGGATCAATTACCACCCAGGCAAGGCTAATGTAGTGGCCGACGCACTGAGTCGAAAAACTTCATCAAAATTAGCACTGCTTATTACCAATGAAGAAGGCCTCATTCGAGAATTCGAAAAGCTGAGGCTGGAAATATTACCACCGACTGAAACGGTAAGTGGGGTAGTAGCTACCTTGTCCGTAACACCAGATTTAAGAAGCAAACTGGTGGAAGCCCAAAGGAGGGACGAGAAGCTTGAAAAGATTCGCCTGAACGTGAGAACCGGCAACCCGGGAATTTACAGGGAAGAAGCCGATAATGCAATTACAATTGAAGGCAGGTTGTGCGTTCCGCTCGACAAGGAACTTAGAGAAGAGATCCTGAGTGAAGCACATGATACCCCTTACACCGCCCACCCCGGGAATACCAAAATGTACCAGGACCTGAAGGGTCGATTTTGGTGGGACGGCATGAAGAGGGACATAGCGATGTATGTGAGAAAGTGTCTAGCCTGCCAACAAGTAAAGGCGATGCATCAGCGACCCTACGGGAAGCTACAACCCCTCGACATTCCAAAATGGAAATGGGAAAAGATATCCATGGATTTCGTAACGGGTTTACCAAAATCTCGTAGAGGAAACACCGCAATATGGGTAATTGTGGATCGACTCACGAAGAGTGCACATTTCTTACCAATTCCAATAAACCATACCTCAGAAAAACTGGCCCAGTTGTACATTCAAGAAATTGTGCGTTTGCACGGAATACCCATTTCAATCACTTCGGATCGAGATCCAAAATTTACCTCCCGATTCTGGACAAGTTTGCATAGAGAATTGGGTACCAAGCTGAATTTCAGCACAACTTTTCACCCTCAGACGGATGGGCAGTCGGAGAGGACAATTCAAACTCTAGAAGATATGTTGAGAACCGTAGTGTTGGACAGAGGAGGACATTGGGAACCCGTATTGCCACTTGTCGAATTCGCATACAATAACAGTTACCAGACCTCCATAGGAATGGCACCGTACGAAGCTTTGTACGGAAAGAAGTGCAGATCTCCTCTGTATTGGGACGGAGTAGGAGAAAGAAAAATGTTAGGGCCTGAAGCCATAGAAAAGATGGTTGACACAATGCGACAAATTCGAATAAGAATGAAAGAGGACCAAGACAGGCAAAAATCCTACGCCGACCAGAGACGAACGGAAATTCAATTTGAAGTAGGAGATAAGGCGTTCTTAAAAGTATCCCCAACAAAAGGGATAGTAAGATTCGGAGTCAAAGGAAAGCTAAAACCGCGATTCATCGGGCCCTATGAAATTCTAGAAAGAATAGGCTCTGCGGCATATAGCCTGGCGCTTCCACCAAACCTCGAGAACGTACACAATGTCTTCCACGTGTCGCAGCTCAGGAAATACGTGCACGATCCCAAGCACATAATTCAGCGAAGTGAAATAGAAATTGCCCCAGACCTGAGCTTTGAGAGCCGACCGGAAGCAATCTTGGGTCGCAAAGAACAAAAACTGAGAAACAAAACAATCACATCCGTTAAAGTGTTGTGGAAACACCACGGACAAGAAGAGATCACTTGGGAATTAGAAGACAAGATGAAGGAAAGATACCCCGAGTTATTTGAGTAAGGTAAAGAAAATTTCGGGGCGAAATTTTTTTAAGGGGTATAGGATGTAACAACCCGGAATATATATATATATATATATATATATATATATATATATATATATATATATATATATGTCT
>JAOWBJ010019816.1:0-10949 GCA_028566335.1 Monarda citriodora
TGAAAAAGAATGTTCTTCAAACTTAGGTTCGTAGAACTTATTAGTTCCTGATTTGCCGAGTTTTATCGGGAGGAGTGTTCTCCTTTTATGCGCATTTTAGTCTCCTCGGTTGGCCTATTATTTGCCGAACTTGTAAGGTTATGGCCTCGTTCACCAAGGTGAACTTAAGAGGAAAGATGTACGTTTGTGTAAGAAAAAATGCAAGATGACGATAACATATACTAATGTAACGACATGTAATTATGGAAAAAAACCTTTATTAAAGAGAAATGGATGACCAAATGTATTGACAAGACTCTTGAACAAGAAAAGCCAAAAGATTTCCTTACACGTAGTTTTTTTTCAGATGGGAAATATGCCATGGTCTTGGGATCGGTTCGCCATTCATTCGGGCAAGGAGATATGACCCTTTGCCGAGGACTTCCTCTACTTGGTAAGTGGCTTCTAGTTTCTCTGCCTTGCCGATCTCGTTATTCCGAAGAACAAGATCTCCCACTCGAAATTGCCGAAAACGGACCCTTTGATTGTAGTACTGAGCTACTTGTTGTTTGTAGCGGGCTTCCTTGATGTGAGAGAACTCTCTTTTCTCTTCAAGTAGATCCAGGTTAGCTCATAGTCCATCTTCGTTATCTTCGGCATAAAAATTGGCAGTCTTAGGACTTGGCAGTTCTATCTCGACTGGGATGACAACGTCGATACCATATACGAGGCTATATGGTGTCTCACCCGTAGATGTCCTAGGTGTTGTGTGGTATGACCATAAAACCTACGGGAGGTTCTCTGCCCAGTTGCCTTTGGCTCGGTCTAAACGTGCCTTAAGTCCTCGGATAATGGTTCGGTTTGTTACCTCGGTGTGACCATTAGCTTGAGGGTGAGAGAATGAGGTGAACCTTTGTTGGATATAGGGGTGAGCATCGACCGACCGAACACCGAAAAACCGAGCCGAATCGACGTTTGCGGTCGGTCGGCGGTTGATTTTCAAGTTTGTCGGTCAGCTGATCGGTCCACAATTTTAAAAACCGATGCTTGTCGGTCGGCCTTCGGTTACTGTATTTATTTTGTCGGTTTGGACCGACCGACCGACAAGTTCGTGGAATAATTTTTCAGTTTCTTATAATTCCTGAATAAGTTCTTAAAATTATCCTTTAATCTAATTTTGCAATTCTTCATTTCTCTCACTTAGCCGACGGGAGGACAATTGAAAAATTCCAAATCTCTCGATCTCCAATCTTCATTTACATCTCCAATCTCCATCTCCATATCTCTCGAACTCCACAGCCACTGAGCCATGGGTCCCGCAGAAGTCCATCACCGCCGCCGCCACGGGAGGACAATTGCTTCACTGATTTCGTCATAAATCTTCTTATCTTCGTGAGTTTTTACTTTTCAATCTTCGTGAGATATTATTATTGTTTGCAAAATGAGTCTGAAAACTCCATTTTCGATTTGCAGGTATTTCCAATTTCTCGTAATTTAACCGGTCCCAAAGGTTTCATATATGGGTGTTCTTGTTGTTTATGAAGAAAATACCAGCAAATTAGCACCTGCATTTTGTTTGCAAATACAAGAAAGAAAACAACAATTTTTTAAAGTGTGCAAACCGACGGCCGACTGCAAACCGACCGACCTTTATGGCTGTCAGTCGGGGTCGGTTCCAGCAGAAACCTTCGGTCGGGTCGGCCCATTCTCAAGTAGTTGGTTCGGCCCATCGGTTTCTGAAAATCTGGTCGGTCGGGCCGACCGACCGACCGCTGCTCACCCCTAGTTGGATATTGAGTTCAATACACCAGTCAACGAACACTTTATCCATGAATTGTGTACCATTGTCCGATACGAGGATGTGTGGCACTCCAAATCTGCATACGGTGTGCTTCCACACAAAATTTCGAGCATTCTTGCTTGTAATCTTGGCGAGGGGTTCGGCTGCCACCCACTTTGTAAAGTAGTCAACTGCGACTATAAAGAACTTGAGTTGTCCGGGGGCTAAGTCGAATGGTCCTACGACATCAATGCCCCACTGCACGAAAGGCCATGGACTTTGTAGGCCGACGAGGTCAGTGGGAGATAGCCTCGGAACTGTCCCGTGCGCCTGGCACTTCGGATATTTTTGGACGAGGTCTATCGAGTCTTGAACCATTGTGGGACAGTAATATCCCCATCGTAGTATCTTCTTGGAAAGAGCACGTGCACCAATGTGTCTTCCACACGAACTTCGTGAACTTCGCGGAGGACGTAGTCTGCTTGCTGCGGTCCCACTCACCGAAGGAGAGGCTGTAGGTATGACTTTCGATATAAGATGTCATCCTGGAGTATGTACTTTAGCGACCTTATCATGACCTTGCGAGCTTCTGTCTTCTCGGCCGGTAGTCCTCCCTTTTCCAAGTACACTTGGATCGGGGTCATCCAATTTGGCTCGTCAACGATCACAGACACTTCAGCTTCGTCAATACTTCGATGCAAGACTTCTTCAACAAGAGAAGCGAGTGGACAACATCTTACTCAGCACATCAGCTCATGTATTCTCCCCTCTAGGTATACGGAGTATCTCGAAATAAGTGAACGAGCTCTTCAGTTGTTGTGCTTTAGCAAGATATTTCTTTAGCCTCTCGCTTCGGCCTTAAGGGAAGATTTGGTAGAACCAGATGGAAGTTCGGTGATAGTGGTGACCACTCCGTCAAAGGCAGGAGCATCATCCCCTCCTTCAGGCTCTTGCTTAGGCCGCTTCTCGGCCTTAAAATTGCATCCACCCCCTCCTCGCTGTCGATTCTTCCTCTTTCCATTATTCCGACCCTGGGATAGCTGATACTTCTTGAGGGTCCCATCCTGTACGAGGCTCTCAATACTAGAGAAGAGATCTCGACATTCTTCAGTATCATGGGCGTGGTCCTCATGATATGCACAGTACTTGTCCTTGGATCGTCGCTTGGATCCTTTCAGCATCGGACGTGGAGGTTCGAACAGGTTCGTATGGAGTTCATAAATCTCAACGCGAGACTTAGTAAGGGGGTGTATTGCTGACCCTGACCTGGTCTGGGGGCGTTATCCATACGAGAACCGAGCGTTGATTCCAAAGGACCTCGTTGAATGCGATAAAGGGCACTTCATCGATTGTGGTCCCGGTCATCGCGATTTCCCCTTCCTCGGTTGTCGACCTTCTTCTTGTCTGACGGCTCGCCTTTCTTGGCCTTGCGCTTTCTACGGTCAGCATCGTCGGCCCGAGCGAACCGATCCGCAATATTCCATAACTCCAAGGCTGTCCTCGGCTCGGCCCTTACTATCTCCTTGTATAAAGCGCCAGGTAAAATGTTGTTTTGGAAGGCAGAGATGAGCAAGAGATCCTTGATATCTTCAACCTTCAAACTCTCCTGGACGAAGGGAGTCATAAAATCACTAATGGGCTCGTCCCGTCCTTGTCTAATAGTCAGGAGATGAGCCGAAGTAACCCTAGGCTCAGCTTACTGGAAAAACCTCTTGTAGAAAGCCTTCATCAAGTCCCGATATGACTTGATGTTGCGAGATGGTAGGCTGCCAAACCACCTCCCAGCGTTCCCGATCAAGAACTCTGGGAATAACTTGCACATGTGTGTGCCAGTCAAGTTATTGTTGATCGAGGCGTACTTATATTGGGATAAGAAATCTTGAGGGTTTCTAATTCCATCATACGGCTGGATGTTCAGTGCTCTATACTTTTCCGGGAGAGGCTTATTGAGTATCCGATCAGAGAACGGCGTGAGAATTCTTCCATACCTATCGAACCCATCCATGGCGAACTCCAGTTCGTCGTCGGATGGGGTGTATGCACGATGTTGATGCTTCGGAGGATGGCGAGTATGGTCTCGCTTGTCCCCATGATAATCCTGATCCCGCTGATGAGAGCGTGGTCTATCCTCCCTACTCATGACCTTTAGGCTGGGCTCTGGATTTCTCTTCGGATGGGAAGAAGCAGCACCTTCTATGTTGCGGTTCCGAGGACGAGGCCCCTCCTTGTGTGGTTGCTGGGGATCTTGTCCTCGTCGCATGTATTCAACAAGCTTGTCACGGTTTTCCTCGAGAAAACCCTTGATAACTTCGTCGAAATTCTGGGCCAAGAATTGACGATGATCCTTCTTAGCCTCGTTCTTTTGCGAAGGAAACCCCTCGCTGTACTCGTCACTAACATCATGAACGAAGTACTCCAGATCATGTTCAGGGGTCGGATCCCTCATAGGCTGCTCCGGATTTTTCTCCGGCTGCTTATCAGGCTGCTTCTCCAGCTACTTTTCAGCATCCTTCTCGGGCGGTTGAGTGGAGGCTGTAGGATCACCTTGCCCAGCTGCGGTAGTCTTGGATATCGTAGGTCTTGCCATCGTTTCTTTTCTCAAAGCTTAAGAATCGTTAACCAAAGAAAAAATTTCCCACAGGCGGCGCCAGTGATAGATTCCGGTTTTGAGAATTTAAGAGAACGTGCAAAAACGTAAAAGAGAACACAGGAATTACATGGTTCGATCCTTGGGTTTGGATCTACGTCCTCGGGAGGAGAAGAAGAGTGTGTGTAGTATTTTGTAAGTACAAGAGAGCGTATCTTTCAATCTATGCTACCCCTATTTATAAGTATAGGGTTTTACATATTCGAGGAGTCTAGTCCGATCACAACACATATTCGCCAGATTCGGTGTTATCCCTTCAGGTTGGTTGCGATCCTCCGAGTTTAGTGGGATCTGCTTGGATTTGTTGTAATCTTCCGAGTAATCATATCCCTGCTTGGAGTCTTTGTGTGGGCCGAGCCTTTGCGAGCGTGGGCCGAAGATCCTGGGCCGAGGCGATGGGCCTTGAGATTGGGCCGAGGCTAAGGCTGTTGGGCCGAGCCTTTGTTGGTTTGGGCCGAAGACCTTAGGCCGAGGCTCTTTGGGCCTTGAGATTGGGCCGAGACTTAGGTGATTGGGCCATATCCTATCAGCCATATAATGATATTTTTTTATAATATATGTAGTTTTAAAAATACTAAATTATTATTATAATTAATAGCTTTTAAGTTTGAGTGTAAAAATAGTTTTTCTCCAAAAATTAAATATTTTTCTTATTTTTTAAAAATAAATAGGTAAAAATACCTTTAAAATACTCAAAATTACCACATATTAAAGAGTTATGTTTTTAAAAATACAAAAAATATATGGAGCATCACCTTTTGAATTTCTTATGGTCTAAATTTTTTTTACATGAATATATAAATTATTACATATTAAAAAAATATAAGAAGTCGAATTATGACCGACCACATTGTGGCCGAATAGCATAAGTCTTATTTTTATTTATTTAGTATAATTAATCAATTTTCTTTGTACTACCTACATCCCTCCATATTGTGCTTGTTTCATATTACCACAAAAGCCATTGCATCCACGGTATAAAGCAATAAAGCAGAATTTAGGAGGGAATTAAAAACAAATCTCACATTCAAATTACCGTACAATTGTAGAGGGTTTCACTATTCATTTTTAACTGTTCATGTAATTAAAAATTACAAAAAAGAAACGGAGAAAAAGGACAGAATAAGGGCGCCCAAAATACATTTTGAATCCCCCCCCCCCTCCTTTCACATTCTACCCATTACAAGAATAGAAATATATTCATAATTCTAATACATCATCAGCTCATCTCCATCTTTCTCTCTCTCATCCTGTCTGCTCCTCATTCTCTCTCTTGAAGAAACTGCAAAGATGCAAGGAATGGGAACACACAAAGACATCAGTAACAATACAAAAGAGAATATCATTCCGTGGTTGTTGCAAACCTGCAAAAATGGGAAGCCAGTCCATGGGAAGATTAAAGAGCATTTCAAGGTATGCCTATGCATTGTTTCACAAATCTGGAACAATGCAAGTGCACAAAGAAATACAAGTGAGGTAATCAATCCAATAACCATTCAAAGAATCACAAAAAATAACATGAGATTGATTATAGTAAGATTGAGCAGATTGATGTGCACAAACGAAACACAATTCAAGGCATGCCAAATGAACTAGACATCCCTAAGGCCTTGTTTGGTTCGGAGGACATGGATTTGGCAGGTTAAGGTGGGATAGGGTTTAGGGTTTGGGATTCAGAGGGATAAGCCAGGTTTGGGATATTATGAATAACCTCCCTTCACCTTGTTTGGTTTATCGGATATAAACAATTTTAAACCCGAGATTTGCTCAATCCCGTGTTTGGTTCCCGGTACAAATAGGGGGTTATTAGTTGCGATTTACATTTATACCCTCAACATTCCAATTGATTTACTTAACCTAACCCATTGTATAAAAACAACAAATCGCAACCCTAGCCGCTTCCCCCCTTTCATTTCCTTCATACCCGAGAACCTGCGAAAATTCGAATTCGACTAGAGAACAACTGAGAAATCCGTTGCGAAGACTTCGTCACTGGTTCGACCCTTTCCCGGAAGATGAAGGATAAACAACAAGGTATGTTTCTCTCATTGATACGTCTTGTTGTATTTGTTCGAACCTTTCGGCACTATTTTGAATAATTGTTGTGTAATGTGAAGAATATTTTATATGTTTGTTTATGGGCCATGGATTATCAGTGTACCGTATATATTTTGGTGATGATGCATAAATATTTCGTATAGATTTCGAAGTGATGCCTATATCTTTGTTGAATATTTATTTCTGCCGATTTGTTAATGTGCAATTTTATTTTATGAATTGTTCTCTGACCCCCCAATTTCGTGGGCAAAAGCGCAACAGTAGGGTAGGAAAATTCTTATTAGCAAATTGTTGTATGCTTATCTATTTGTTTCTCTGTTTTCCTAATATGTTTATGTAACGTATAGAAGTACTCTTGGTAATTGGATAGGGCTTACATCCTGGGGTTATGGATTTCTTGCAGATTCAATTGTTATTTAAATTTTTTTTTTTTGGGGTTTTCAGTTGGGTAGTTGTGTGCATCATTTTGTACTATGCCTTATTCAGGTAGTAGTGATGTTCCTGCAAGAGTGAGGAAGGAAGTTAAAAAACGGACATGGTCTATGGAAGAGGAGCAGGTGCTCCTTTCTTCCTTGAAAGGGCTGGTTGCAACCGGGTGGAAATCCGATAACGGGTTTAGGATGAACTACATGGCCCACCTTGAAAGTGCAATGAGAAAGGCTTTTCCCAACACAGACATCCGTGAAAAGCCTCACATTGATTCCAAGCTGCATGCATGGAAGAAGACGTACGCCCAATTGACTGATATTCTTTCCCGATCTGGTGTGGGCTTCAACTTGGATGGCGACTACAAGATTGACTGTGATAATGTCTTGTGGGAAGAGATCTGTAGAGTATGTCTATTCATTCAATCTTATTTATTTGAATACTATCAATTCATAGATATTTCAATCTGCCTTAATTTGTTTTGTTTTGTCTTTAGGCTCAGCCAAAACCTGATGCTGTAAAGAACTGGCGTACTAAGAAATGGTTTCACTTCGAAGCTTGGCAGATAGTGTTTGGCAAAGACCGGGCGACTGGAAACGGGGCGGCAGAATTCTACGACATGGTTCATGATGCTCCGAACTCAACTCCAAATGTTCACTCTCAACAACGACCGAGTTCACAAACTTCGCCGATCAATATAGACGATGCAGCCAACGGTCATGATGCTGATTTTGAAGAGTCCGTCGGGCAATCTACTTATGCTACTGAGAAGGCCCTTAAAACATCCAAGAAGAAGAGGCCCTTGGAAGACTCTCTTGGCTCTCTCGTGGACCTTGTTGGTGAAATTCAACAAACGAACAAGGCAAAGTATGAATCGGTTAAATCTTCGTTTGCTAATGAGAAGGAAACAATGGATTTGCGGAAGGCTATGCCTATTGTGCTTCAGAATCTAGAGGGATTCACAGATCACGAGATGTTTAGGGCCGGTGAGAAGCTGCTGAAGACGCCGGAGTGCCTGGAGATGTTTATGGGGCTGTCCAAAGAGCGTCGACCCTCCTACATTCACTACATCCTTTCTCTTGATGGTTGAAGATCAGTTCTAGTCCATGCATGGTTAATGGGTTATTTTGACAACAATGATAAGTTAAATATTATGCCTTGATGCATTTATGTTCTGTTTTTTGATGGTGCATTGTCCATAATCTATGTAATTAATTCAGAACCTAAGCAGAAAACTTTCTCTGCTTCATGCCGTGTATGATGCATACTATTATGTCCTATTTTGTAGACTGAAGTTAAATTCTGCTCGTGAATGATGCCGTGTAAGAATTACCCTAGTTTGTCCCATATGTATGAAATGTAGCAAAAGTTGTTTGTTGCTGTAGAGTAGGTCTCACATGCAAGAATCTTAAGTTCACAAACATCCAAATCATGTAATCAAAAAAGTGATGCACCTCACAACAAAACACGACATCAAATCCGATATGAGTGGTCACTTCCCACCATAGTATAAAACCGTGTGTGTGCACACTAGAATGCATCGACCATTTACCACTACAATGCCTCTGAATTTCCCTTCTCAAGATGAATACTTGTATGTGGAGCCATGGAATAAGAAGAGGGATGAAATGTTTCTCGACTTCATCATCAACCATCTTGGGCAGACTTCCGGACGTGCACGGCATGAAGTTGATGAGTGTCTTGCCTTGGCTATGCTAGATCTTAAAAAAAAAGAGAAAATTCCTCTTAATTTTGACGACATAGTTTGTCGCCTCAATTTTTTGAAGGACAGGTATGATGCTTTCACCCTCGTTGTTACACATGAGGAAACGGTTTGGGATTCCGATAAGGGGTGCCTTACTACGCCGGACCATGCTTGGGAACGTCTCGTTGAGGTATGCCATTTTTTTTTCATAATATTAGGTTCATGCATTGTTTTTAATTGTATACTATTTTTTTCATGCATTGATTTTGATGTTAGATCAATGGGACTTGCGGTGCATATTACACGGCTCCGGAGCCAAGTTTTGCCCGCCTTGTAGCCGTGTTTGGTGATGCCCGCCACTTCGCGCCTTCGTCGGGGTCGGACGAGGCAACCAGCCCTGTTCAACCCATAAAACGTCAACTGTTTGCGGACGATGACAACATTCCCAAAAACGTAATGAGACGTCCTACCTTACCGCCTCCAACGTTTAAGAAGAAGTCGGAATATAGTCACGGTGCAAGTTCCGTGGCCTCTTCCAGCCCATGGAAGAAGGGTCCATGAAACTGTACACTTTGTGGGAACGGTTGTGGCTTCGTCGATGCATCTAGTTTATATATGTTCAAGTGTGTGCGTGTGTAACAAATAATCGAAGCGTTTGATTATCTAGTGTACCTGTACGTGTCTACTTTTCGTATGTATCGTTTATTAATTGTCTATCTATGTGAAGGGGTATTTGTAATCTAGTATTATGTATTATGTCATTATCTAAAAAATCCTGTGGGAAGTATTGTCGAAGAAATCATGTACTAGAAGCAATATTGATCTATTAAATCATTCACTGTTATAAATTCTTTCACTAATGCATCGAATTCAATAATCGCATCAGTTCACATAATAAAACATTACCGAAGAAATTACGGGTGTACCCTTGGTCTTCATAAAAAGACGCGCGAATGAAGCGTCTCTTCACCTTCCGCCATTATTCATCTTAGGCAGCCGTTGGGAGTCGGTGACCATTTACTCAACCTATTTGTATAGCATTTCGAGTCACAAAAATCTTGAGTGCCCCTTCGATTTTCATCAGTATTGCTGCGGAGAAAGGTTTCGCCGGAGGTAATTTCAGAGGCAAGGGTTTTCAACTTCAATTGGTGAGTCGCCATTTTTTTAGAATTCGAAACGCAGTTCATTCGATTAATCCTTAGGGGTCTGCATTTAGTCGGTGTATTTCATTTGGTGCGCAATTGATTGTCTATTGAAGTGCAATATATATAATGATGCTCTGTTTTCAGTATTTTCTTTGATATGCATGTGTAGTTTAGATCGAATTTTGCAAGCAATTTATTTGAGAATTCCGTCTGAATTTGCTCCGGATTTATCTTCGCCGGGAATCCCTGCATATGCGTTTATTCTGCATTTTCATTGTTTTCCTTCAATGTATTTGTTGAGTTGAGTTGATGGTGATCTGAGTGCGCACCCGCCGACATTGAAGATAAATTTATTTGTTCATTTTTCTGAAATGCATATGATGATTATTACTGAAATGCATCTGTTGATTATTTATCATGTCCATTGGTATGTATTTGTATAGACTACCCATAATTAATTTGTGTAGATTATTCAAGTGCATATGTTCATTGTTTCCATGCGAAATTAAGAATTTAATCGGGCAAATGTTTTCATGTGTAACATGTCACTGTTTTATTCGAAATTAGCAATGGCTTCGAGTAGTAAAAATCCAATCCCACCGCCACCCGGTTTCCCACCTAAGCCACCACCACCCGGATTCACCGATGAAAAGCCATCACCAACACCACCGACTCTATCTTATAAGAAAGCCGCCGATCAACGTAAGTGTTTGAATTCATTTTACATAATGTTATCATATAGTGACTTGCTTCAACTGATTTATTTTTGATTAATCTTGGATTTTCTATGTAGTCTTTACTTTTATGAATAACGCTATCACCGATCCAATGGCTCCGAAAGGTACCCATGCATTGATTATTTTCTCGAATTCAATATAACATTGTGTTGTTGCTTGTTTATTGACCATCTATACACTTGCATTGTTTCACAACAATACCCGTAGAATTCACCTTTGTCGTCGGGGAAAATACAAGTGATGAGGATGAAGATGAGGCCGAGTACCCGAAGCCACCCGAGGGAAGTAAGTACTTTCACAAAGTTGGCCTAAATTATGTTTTTGTTATGTACGTGTTTTTTTAACAAATCGCATCATGTTTTTGGTTTTATTTAATTGCAGTCAATGATGACCCGTGCATATTGTCGGGTGACAAACCCTTCTTCGATATAATTCTCACTCGGTCGCATGTATCGGGTTCCTACACTATCGT
>JAOWBJ010020029.1:0-10940 GCA_028566335.1 Monarda citriodora
TGTCAAAAAACGTACCCTAATGGAGCAGGCATGATACTGTAAAAAATAGGGTGGGAACTGATGAATTCATACCCTAAATAAAATTATTAGAGTAGGAATTTATTACATTCTTACTGTAAGTATAAGTGTTTTTGGGTATGTATTTGTCAAAAAACGTACCCTAATGAAGCAGACATGATACTGTAAAAAAATAGGGTGAGAACTGATAAATTCATACCCTAAATAATATTATTAGAGCCCGCAATTCTTTCCTCCCATTTATATCCAGCAACAATGCGAAACTTCCACCTAAATGCAGAACACACACACACGCTCTCTCTCTCTGGGTGAAGCGCACGTTTTGTGTGAAGAAAGAAACAGCGGCAGAAATCTTGAAATTTGTCTGAGGAATCAAAAGACCATCCTCGAGAAAAATTAGGATTCCGGCGAAATATCCGCAGAATTCCGGCGAACGGTGAAGAATACCAATAATCACTCTGTTTTAATGCCTTTGCTTTGGTTTGCTTACGCTCACAGACTTGTGTCCTCAAAGTAAATATACACTGTGATGGGTGTAAGCATAAAGTGAAGAAAATCCTCCAAAAAATCGAAGGTATTTTGCATCGATTAACATCGTCACCTCCAATTTTCTTGAATTTCCACCATTTTGTTTTGTATTAACGGATGAATTGGGGAACAGGCGTTTACACCACGAAAATAGATTCGGAGAAAGGGAAGGTGACCGTTGCCGCCGCTGCCGTCGATTCTCGCACCTCCTCCGCCGGCGATCCAGCCTTCCTTCCGTCCTGCTGGGGCTCCGGTTCCCTTACCCTCTGGCGCTGTTCTGCTGGCGACGGCGCGGCGACAGCAACCCCGACGACGACGGGCGAACGGCAGCAGCAGCGGCTGCACTAGTCGCGGCGGCGGCGGCTGGCTTCCGGCGGCGGCAGGTGGTGGTTGCAAGGGAACGAGAGTTTGGAGAGCCGCCGTCGATTCTGCGTGAGAGAGAGGCGTATGAGAGAGAGAAGCGTCTGATTCATAATTGAGAGAATAGAGAGAAAGGGTAAAATAGGCAACTTACCCCAAATTAGTGTATAATTTGCCTTTTCTTAAGTTTGTAATATTATTTGTCTTTCACTATGTCAAAGGCATTACCACTTTTTTAAAAGTGTTTGGTAAAATAAGCTCCTTAAGAGCTTATAAGCTTCACAAATAAGCTCCAACAACTTAGTAGTATAATTGTTATCGAAAAAATAAGTTAATCTATCCCAACTTTATTTTAAAATTTAGCTTTTCGTCAATTATAACTTTATCTATACTACTATATAATAATTATCCACCCCTTATAAATAGAAAGTTACACATATATGAAATGTCCAAAATACCCTTACTTTTTTACCAAAAAATAGAAAATGCTGCATAATACAAACTCGAGTTCGATTCCTGACTGATGCACTTCTGGGCTTAATGTCACTCTCAGGCCCAGTAATTATTATTTAAATTAACATCTAATTTTTATTTTTAATTTGCTTAATAAATTCATTCACATTCCAACACAAACAAAATTTATATTTAATTCTTCCGGACGCAACGCGCCGACAACACGCTAGTTTTATTTTCATATTTACTTCTATTTGATATTGTGACATATGAATTTCAAAAAAAAAATTATATATATTTTTATTTTTCAAATTTTATTTTTAATTATCTCTTCAAGTTTATAAGTTTTTTATTCAAATATTTTAACAACTTATAAGCTCTTACCATTACGCATATTATAAACTCTTAAACATCTTACTAACTCCATCTCATCTATTTGCATTTATTTTCCAATTAGTCCATCCCAACTAATTGTTAACCTTTCCTAAAATAAAAAAAAAAATAATGGTCACAATTAATCTTCTCTTTACAATTAATCACAACCACATATTATCACTTTAAACTCCAATCCCAAGGCAAGATTGGCTATTGTACCACTTAACAAAGTGCACAAATAAATGAGATGAAGGTAGTATAAACTATTAGATCTTATAAACTCTTAAATACACTCCGGTTCGAGGCTTCCTAACCGACCCAAGCCCCAAGCAACCGCACTTCGGCATAAAAGGCTCAGCAAAACTCACTTCGGCCTGAAGCAGCCTTCTACTTGTAGTTTTTCTGCCGTCATGTATTCAAGAACCGTGAGCGGTTATCTGAATATACGGTTATACGCATGTTCATAATCCATGACCCCACGATCTTTTCAACCACTGTAACTCCCTCAAAGCAGTACCCTACACATGTCTATTGGGCCTGCGAGCCCAAACTCAGAATTGACATGTATAAATAGCAAATAGGTTGATTAGAAGAGGTTAGATTCGCTATTTGTAATTCATACTCTCTCAAGCGATAAACAGTGAAAGGTCTTTCCCTCCGTGGACGTAAATCTACCTCAAGTATATTGAACCACGTAAATCTTGTGCGTTCTTGTTTTTATTCTTTTTCGTCGTTTAATATCTCTTAGGAAAACCAGAAATCGATCAGTTTCTTTTGTCTGTCGTTAGTCCGTTGTCGATTAGCGACGAAGTATATTCTATAATTAGGTCCGTCGTCATTTTGATGTTTTTTTAGCGGTACTCTTTAATTATTGAATTACCAAATCCTTTGCCGGACTTTTCAGGAGTTCCCTCGATACAATGTTATTGTTGGGATATTTAGTTAGGGGGAATTTTAGTTTAATAAAATTCTTTAATTGTTTAGATTATACCAAAGCCCCTTTAGCTAATTATTATCTTGTAAAAGAACTCCCCCATAAGTAGGACACTTGTAATATTTTCATGTACTTAGAAAAGCTCACTTGTTAGGGAACTTACTTTTTCTCAAGTGTTTTTCCTACTGAGCGAATAGAGAAAGTCCTAGAATTTTTCTCGCTAGTGACTAGTTGGCCAAGCGGTTATGTCAGTGTTGTCGCACAAAGTCAAGAGAAGTTTCTTTCCAAGCGATAAATTGCTAAGCAGATACTCTTCAAGCGAATTCTTTTCAAAGCAATAAGAGACTCTTATCAAGCGAAGATTTCCAAGCGATAATCCTTTCAAGAGAAAATCTTCATAGCGACATTTCTCAAGAGCTATGAACAAGAGCCAAATGAAGTTTCTTCAAGCAAAAATCTCAAGCGACATTTGGCCGAGCAGAGTTTGAGCGAGATTCCTTCAAAAGAAGCTTACAAGCGACATCTGCTCAGAGAATGTTCTACAATCTTAAAAGCTAATAAATCTCCGACAAAGCACTGAAACTAAGAGTTCAAACTCTCTTTTCACGAGACGCGACCGCTCCAGCGAGAATGTGCAGCGCTACATGCGAAATTCCCTATTTAACGAGCTGCATTTAATGAAAGTCAGAGCCCAGTGACACGTGGACTCACGCGGATGGTCAAGCGAACTGCATGTCCAGATTTGATATCTCATAGTACAAGATTGACTGCAGAATGAAGACAAATCAACAACCTAACCTATCAAATGTTGCGGATTTCAAGTCGTTTGAGGAAGAGGCGTTGGATATGACTTTCTCTCTCTAGCGGTCATATCATCCACGTCTTTTATAAATACTGAAAACCCATAACTCAACAACGTGTGAACAAAGCTCATACTCTGCTGAAAATTCTTTCAAGCTTCCATACTTGCAAAAATCTTCAACTCTAGTTAGAACTCAGAAATATTCTTTGTACTTAGAGTTGTATAGTTGAGTTCCTTAGAACATATCTTGTTCTAAGACTTCAGTTGATCCTCATACCTTGAGTGTCATTGTTCATACTTGGATACTTAAGAAGAAGATAACTCTATCTTTCCTTTGAACTCATTGTCAAAGGGTTATCTTGATAGTTATAGAGTCTGTTGATTATTCAACACCCCTGTACTTGTCCCGAGTGAGACTGAATTCACTCACCCCGTCCACAAGCAGGACCGAAGTTGCTTGGTGTTCAGCCGGAGGACTTAAGATCCGTGCACTGTCTAACCGGAAGACCGAAGATCCGGGTACTAACGGTTGTTAGTGGTTTTCCTTCCTATTTTGGAAAAAGAGTGGACGTAGGTATTTTATCACCGAACCACTGTAAATCGCTTGTTTCTCTTACTTACGGTTCTTTAATTTACTCATTCACTTATTGCTTTGTTTAATGCATGCTCACACACTCACTAAAGCGAAAACTCACGTTTTAAGTAAAACAAGATTTTCTCACTTAGCACTTTTGCTCACCAAAATTCCGCTCGCTTAAGGCTCTGAACAAGAGACTTTTCTCATAGCTAATCCGCTTGGAAAAAGTCGCTCGCTCTTGACTTAGCGATTTTATTCACTAAAGAGGGGTTTTCTTAAAACGCTATTAAACTTTGAAAAAGAGGTCAAAACCTCTACACACGTATTCACCCCCTCTACGTGTGTTAGTGCCAACGGGCCAACAAGTGGTATCAGAGCAGGAATTCATTTGAACTACTGTTCAGTATATCGATGCCGCTTTAAACACTTTTAAAGGGACACGGTTGTGTTCTCTTGAACTGATCTTTTGAGAAAAACATGCATTAATATTACACACGAGCATTGCATATTACTAATCGTTTCCCAAGATGAGCTCTACAGGATCCCTATCTCAGTTTTCAGTAGAAGGATACAACATTTGGAGTTTCCGAGTGGAGTCCCATTTAGCATCCCTCCATGATCGAATGTGGGAAGTTATTACTAACAGTCCCATAAAAATCATGAAAATCATTCTTGCAGGAGAGGGGGTTACTCAAGCTCTTATGCCGAAAAGCCACGCGAAGAGTTCACTGCTGTGGATTTTAAAGTGGATAGTCTCAATCGAGTTACTAGGAACGTGATCCAGTCTACAATATCAGATGTTCATCTAGCAAGGATCATGAAATGCAAAACATCAAAAGATATGTGGGAAACCCTAGCCCTCCTCTCACGTGGAACCGAGAAAATCAAGGAGAACGAGTTATCTGTTCTCATAAGAGAATTTGAGGCACTAGCGATGAAGCAGAATGAAAGCACGGAGGCTTTCGAGACCCGTGTATTTAATCTTGTCACCACGCTTGCCACTCTCGGCAAGGATCTATCACATAAGGATTTCAATACAAAGGTCTGCCATGCACTCTCTGGAAAATGGCAGACGATTAAAGAAAATTGCCTCTTCAACAAAGATCTCGGTGCTCAATCTCCCGAGGCATTATTTTCGGATTTCAAAGCTATGGAGTTCCACATCCACAAGAAGGAACTCAAAGATGCTGAAGAGGAAGAGAAGACAAATCCGCTCGAGAAGGGCCTAGCGTTCAAAACCGCTGACAGCAACTAAGCGGATTCATCTTGTGCCTTCTCCCATGGTGACATAGTGGATATGTCAAAGAAAGAATTGAAAGAGTTCGATCTTTCACTGATCAGAGGTTTCAACACGTCCAACGCTCGTGGTGCAAAGTATAAGCGTTTCTATAAGAAGCATCAAGGACAGCCAGGTCGCTTGCCAAGCAAAGGGAAAGCAGAGTCAAACGGCGGTCGAGGAACACCCAGAGTGAAATATTCAGTCAAATGCTATGAGTGCCATAAGGTGGGCCACTATAATTCTGAGTGCCCCTCGCTATCAAAAAAAGAGCGAGAGGAGATCAAGGCCCGACAGAATTCCTGCAAGACCTATATTGCAGAAGAAGCACCAGTCCCGGTAGATGGAGTGAACCATGATGAGGATCAGTTCACTGATGATGAAGCTAAAGCGACCCAATTGACGCTTGATATGGGAATGCTTACATTTGATGACGAAAAGCCTGAGTTCAATCTCATGGCAATGAGCGACGCCGACTCTGAGGCAGCTAGCGAGGTAATCACTTGTGAGAACTTAGACTCGTCAATTACACCTACACACGTGCAAAGTGTATCAGATAATCCTTAGGAAAATGAGGATGACAACGATTCACTTTATGACAATGAGCTGCTAGGTGACTATCACAACCTGGTTGAGAGTCATGAGGCATTGCAGACTCTTGTACGTCGCTACATGAGCGACAATGCGAAGCTAACCCAAGAGTTTGAATCGCTCAAGGGAAAGAAAAGCGTAGTCGCTTGTGAGCACCATGACTACAAGGAGCTGCAAGCTAGTCATAGCGAACTTGAGTGTAAGCTCTCCGAAAGTCGCTTGGAGAATACCAAGCAAACGGACAAAATCACTAAGAGCGATAAAGAGCTTAGCGATTTGAAAAGCAAGCTTAGCGATCTCCAAGGGCAATTGGAGACTGCTCAAGGGTGTGAACAACATCTAGAATTCAAACTCAAGCCTCTTTACGATGCATCTCAAGCTAGTAAGAGGATTGAGCAATCTCTTCTGCCTCATGGCTCTAAGGAAGGGATTGGATATGTAGCTGTTCCCAACAAGCCCTCTACCTCTACCGGTCCTATTTTTGTCAAAGCTTCTATGAATGTATCGGAAAAGCCCACCGCCGCTCCGATACATGCTGGTAAAGGAAAAGAGAAGAAAATTCCGTGCAATCCTCCCAAAACCCTTTCAAAACCTAAAGGGGGTGATTGGCTAAAAGAGAATAAGGCCAAGGACAATGTGAGGCCTAAGCGGAATGTTCCTACTAAGCCCAAAAAGCAAATCGCTAATCAGGGAAGAAGGAACCCAGCTCAAGCGCACTTATTCACAAGCGGAATTTCAAGGTCAAGCAATTTTTTTATAGAAAACGGAATCATCGCTTCGACCCAGTCCCTTACCATCCTCATTTTTGGCGCGATGCCGAGGATGAAGCGCCACGTACCTTTCGCTCACAAAGGTATCGCTATGGTGGCGACTTCGCTCAGCGAAGAAGGCCAAGAGATTCTCGTTCCGGGAAAATCGCTCGACCCAACACTCATCACATATGCACATGCTGTTGTGAGACTCACTCTTACAACAGAGCAAGAATTTATAGGCCAAAGCCTCAAGCGATTTCACAATAGAGTCCCGCTAAAGCGAAAGGCCAGAGTTCTAACCCAAAAGGACCCAAATTTATTTGGGTACCTAAAAATCGCTCCTAATTTTGTAGGGGAAGCGGACAGTCCAGATAGCAAGAGGAAGGGAACAAGAAAGAGCTATCTGGTACCTAGATAGCGGGTGCTCAAGACACATGACGGGCGTCAGATTCTTCCTCACGGACGTAGAAGATAAAGAGGGACCTCCGGTGGTCTTTGGTGACAATGCCAAAGGGATCACAAAGGGTTACGGTACTCTGCAACTGGGCAATGTGAAAATTGAAAAAGTTTCATATGTCCAGGGGCTCAAACATAATTTGCTTTCCATATTTAAAATATATGATAAATGATATATAGTTGAATTTATTGCTAACAAAGTCTTTATCAAGCATGGTTCAACTAAGCAGATTGCTCTAAGGGGAACACGTCAAGGCAATATGTATGTAGCGGAGTGGACCTCAAGCGACAAAGAAGTCTGCCTGGTCGCTCGTAGCGCTCCTGAAAGAAGCTGGCTAAGGCATAGAAGATTGAACCACCTCAACTTTCAGACGATCAACACTATTGCAAGAAAAGACCTTGTACATGGGATCCCAAATGAAATGTTCGTGAAGGACCAACTGGGAAAGCAACCAAGAGCATCTTTCCCAAGTATAGAAGATGGGTCCTCAAAGCGAGTTTTAGAGCTGCTCCACATGGATCTGCACGGTCCAGTATCTGCTCGCTCTTTAAATGGCAGAAAATATACTCTTGTTGTAGTAGATGATTTTCTCGCTTCACTTGGGTAGTTTTCTTGTATAGTAAAAAGGAGACACTAAAGTTGCTACCAAGGATGCTAAAACAACTCTCAGTGGAGATGAGCCTCAACATAGTGACTATCCGCTCGGACCGTGGCACAGAATTCTTAAATGCTATATTAGATGATTATTGTGGAGAGCACGGAGTTAAGCGACAAACATCAGCCGCTATAACTCCCCAGCAAAATGGCGTAGCGGAGCGAAGAAATCGCACCATCAAGGAAACCGCTTGAACCATGCTAGCGGATGCTGAGCTGCCCAAGCGATTTTGGGCTGAAGCGGTTTATCCCAGAAGCCTTCTTCTTCATGCCGAACTGCTTGTACATATTCACTGCAAACAAAGAAAATGGAGTCAGAAGAATGGAAATAAGAGAAATTCACACTACACGGACAAACGTGATCCTCACCCTCATTGACTTCGTCTTCGGCCGACGAGTCAGGTTGACAAACCTCACCTCAGACGAGCTCGGGCTCCCCATACGCCCTTGTCACCATAGGGGTGTCCTTGAGCAGGTCTTCGAGCCCGCCCAAGTGTGTGGTCGGAGGGTGACGGATTACGGACCCAATTCCCCTCCACACAAATTCGGTGGCTCCAGTCCCCTTATAATAAAAAAAGGGGACTGCCACTTCGTATGTTTCGACTTTGTCTTGGCTTTAAAAAGCCAAATTGGGGTAAGAAAAAACCACGTCCCTTCCTCTTAAATTGGAAAAACCTTAGCACTAAGTTTAAGGTAAGGTTATACCCGGTTACTATCACCTCGGCGGCAAAAGCGGTCAAGTGCCTCCAGGAATTCGGAGTCACGTGACCGAGAGGAAGGCATAAACGATCTAACAATTCAATGAAAATGGGGTAAAGCGGAAAACGAAGCCCACACTCTAAGCAGGCTTCGTATACTGTAAAATATCCTGTCGGCGGAAGATCTGCCCTATCGTTATCGTCGGGAACAATAACCTTAGTCCTCAGCGGCAGATTGTAATGACGGGCGAGTGAGGTAACGGTATCGGTGCTAAGGCTAGACCTAAACCTTTCTACTGGAATTAACTCGGACTTTTTCTCGCCGCCGCCGATAGATTTGGAAGTCCCTACTATTGCCCTATCGGCAACCCCCTATCATCATTACGCGATTGCTGACTCGAGGAAGAAGACATACTTACTTGTGTTGGATTGTATTGAATATGGAAGAACGATTGCTGGTTGCTCTGATTTTTCTGATTTTCCGGCGAGAAAATCCTTAGCACAATTCAAGCAGAAAGCTTTTTTTGTCTCTTGCAGAGAATTTCGAAAGAAGCAGAAAAGTTCAAATGAGGCTGTCTTTTGTTTTTATCAAAAGTAAGCGACGATTCGAATCTCGCTTTTCGGGAAACCAACCGTCACATTAAATGCTAAGAAGCGTACAGTGTACGCCTTGGTATGACGTCAGCACGTCTCAACTCCGGCAAAACGAGTAAACCGATCCAAACCATTACGGTCCGATAACGATTTCAGTTCGGTAATGCACTTCGGTTCGAAGCCTCCAAGCCGAGTCAAGCCCCAAGTGACTACACTCCGGTACAAAGGACACAATGCGGCTCACTCCGGTCTCAAACGATCATCTACTTGCAGCTATTCTGTCAACAAATAATCAGCGATCAGAAGCGATTATCCAAACATACAGATAAACGCATGCACACACCCCACAATCCACGATCTTCTCAACCTCAAGTATCTTATTTTAAGCGGTTCCATACACACTTACTGGGCCTGCGAGCCCAGACCCATAATTCATGTGTATAAATAGCATTTAGGTTGATTAGAAATGGTTAGATTCGATTATTGTAATTCCTGCACCCTCAAGCAATAAAATCCAGCAATATCTTTCCTCGTGGACGTAGATTTACCTCAAGTAAATCGAACCATGTAAACTCCGTGTTCTTAATTACTGATCTGTTTTTGTCGTTTCAAATCTCGTAGAAAAGTCGGAATCGATCAATCTTCAATTAAATCCTCCGCGACTGGTTCCTTGAATGGTCGATTCGACTGTAGGCTCGATGAGTATAATTACTTCATCGGGCTTGAAAACGGCCGTGGAGAGATAGTAGGTGCCACTGCGCTCCCGATCTTGCTCAGCGAGGAGTATCCGAAATATATAACGAAGTTCGGCATCGGAAGGTACCTCATCAAAGTGCAAGAAGCCAAATGTTGCCATGAGAATGCTTGTGAGAGTGAGTAAACTCGGTGAAAACACCAATTGATACAACTATATCGTATCAAGGATGAATTCAAGATGGATGGCTGACAAATTATGGTTTGTAGTCTAGGAAAAATACATAAACAAGGAAAAGTAAATTGCTGGAAATTAAAGACGTAAAATAGATTTTGATTCTTGATTTCTTCTTTGAATAGAAGGATTACAATACTCCTATTTATAATAATAATCTTAATAATAAATAATTAAATAGTATTCAAAGATTTATGAAAAGATACTCTAAAATCAATAATAATCTAAACAATAAAACATAAGAGATATTATTCTATAATACGAGATATGCTCGTATCAGATACGCGTAGGAATTAGAAGCCATTCAAGTCAAGTTTGAAGTAGGGATTCGATGCGGTGGTTTCGTTTTATCCATCGATGTTATATATGCTTTAAGTTCGTAATTGATCGTTTGTGTGTATGTGATGACGATATGATAGATCTCATGTTTTGCAAAATCTCATGATATTCAAGGTCTCATGTTTCACTAGACCTTATAGTAATAAAGATCTCATATTTTACAAGATCTCGTGGTTTACAAGAATCAAGTTACGGTTCTATTTATTATGTGTTCGATTATATGAATTTCTAATATATATTTAACATATGTAGATATTTGCATTGCTTTTTCACTTAGTACATTTCGATATGTTCACCCCTTTAAATTTCAGTTTGCAAAAATCAAGATTGGAATCAAAGCAATCGTAAAGGCGATAAATGACTAGTGCGATATTTATAGACTTTTAAAATAGTTATTTTCAAGTCGTACGATTTGTTAAGTTTTCATTTGGCTATAATCTTTGTTGCTTTAAAATCTATGCACAAGGATTTTTCTCAATTACGGTTAACTCCTTTTAAGTATTATGCTCAAGTCAATTTTTTTGTTAAAGTTGGTGTCATGCGTATCTCCCATGTTTATATTTCTTTTGATGCAAGTGTGTGGAGAATGTATATTTATATATAC
>JAOWBJ010020139.1:0-10939 GCA_028566335.1 Monarda citriodora
TTCATGTCGGCGACCAAGATTTCCAAATCCACCTTCTGAGCATACAAGGCATCATATTTGGTCTGATCCTCTATCGCCTTCTTCTCGGCTTCGTCAGCTACGGTGGTATACAGCCTCTTCCACCGAAGGATCTCCAACTCCTTAAGATTAATCATATGGAGTAAGCTTTTCAATTCAGTCTCCCAGTCAAAAGCAGTACGCTACAGGAATTATAAAAACAAGAACTGAAAGCAAGCAGAAAATGCAAACAGAAATAAAAGCAAAGCATGAGTCGTGAGTCAAAAAGAAATATTTCATTCATTCTCAAAAAACGGCCGAAGCCGGAGTACATGGATGTTACAGAATAAAAAAAAATAAAAAAAAATATACAAGACTAAGGGGAGAGCACTCATACATTAGTCTTCTCTCCCCCATCGCCTCCGCCCTCGGTGCCGCTACCGCTAGCCGGAGTCTGCAGCTGCTCCTGCATTTGGGAGTCCGGCCTTGGAACGTCATCTCCAACCGGCGCATTGAGAACCGGAGTCTCACGGGCAAGAGACTTAGGACCCGTAGCGTCCATGTTTTGGGTCTCCTCCCGGACCGGCTCCTCGATGATGGCCGGAGCCACATAGCCCAGCACCGAGAACGCCGCCTCCAAGTTCTCGTCCCGGTCTACCGAGATAGACCGGACCATCTCCACCGTGAGTGGCACCGGAGTGTTCACCAACTCATCCAGCACCGGCAGAGATTGCAGACGTGCCTTGATCGCCTCGGCATAGCGAGCTATGAAAATGCTCGCTTCGACATCGCCGGAGTCGTTCACCAAGTTCACCAAATCTCCCGAAAAAGAGGAGAATTGGAGACTCAGGAAGACCTTTTCAAATGCGGCCCGCAGCACGTTCCCTTGTACGGCAGCAGCGGCGGCCTTCTCCTCCTCGCTCGTCTTCAGCACGAGCTCCAGTTCTGCTTTGGCTTTATCATCTGTCCTTGTCGCTTTAGCCAAAGCAGACTCAAGTTTCTTGACCTCGGACGCCTTTTTGGCGGCGACGTCATGGGCCCGTTTGGCATCCTCCTGGGCTCGTGCGAGAGCTCTTCCTTGCTTCCGGAAGTCCGAGTTGATCCTCATCAACTCGGACTGTACCAGTCCGGAAAGGCAATTGTTCCTCTGCAAAAAGGACAGTCAGGATCCCAGCACAATGAAGAAAAGAAATATAAAAGAGAGTTCATATACCTCAACGAAGGTAGAAGGCCACGAATCCGAAGGCGCAGCCTCTTCGGTGCTCGGCAACCCTTTCCCTACGGGACCCCCGCCGAAAGGGGCCAGTGGCAGATCCTTCCCGCCAATACTTAGCGTCTTCTCAGACGAAGACGCACCGGACAAGCCCTTCGGGCTATCCAGTATTCCGGCCCCCGGAGCCAACTCCCTTGGCTTTTTCAGAGGCCGCTCCGGCACCGGACCCGTAGACTCGTTCTTCCTCAACTTCGCCTGCATATTCACTGCAGAAAAAAAGCAAAAGGAGTTAATCTCCAAAAGTATACAAGGGAAATGCACTATACAATTATATCCTCACCAGGAGGGTTTCGGATCTCGTCAGAACCCTCACGCGAAGCCGTCCCCCCCACCAAAAACTCTTCCTCGGCTAACCGCCGATGGACTACAGGTATGGAGGCCATAAAGCTCTCCGCGGCCCCCATAAATTCCGTCTTCGGCCCCGTAACCACGGTACTAGGGTACCTCCACACCCGATGTTAGAATTCGGGGCACTTAACAAAAAAGAACCTCCGGTGCCAGTTCGGCCACTTGGTATTCGTCTTGGCCTTGAACTTGCGGATGGGGGTAAGGAAGAACCAGGAGCCTCTTCGGCGAAATTGAAAAAAATGTTGTATCAATTCTAGGGTTGGTTCAAACCCTCCTAGCCTAAGTTCGGCTACAAACACACTAAGGTGCCTCCAAGAATTCGAAGTAACCTGCCCTAGCGGCAGGTGGTAATAATCTAATAAGTCTACGTAAAGGGGGTGAAGAGGGAGACGAAGCCCGCATGTTAAGCTAGCTTCGTATACAGTACTATATCCCTCAGTTGGCCGGTCAGCCCTGGCCTTACGCCCCGGCACCACTATTTGCGCTCCATCGGGAATGCCGTAATCCGTGGCAATCTGCTCTACAGTCTCACGCTTGAGCATAGGCCGGTACTCCTCCACTGGAACCAAGTCGGCCGGCACCGGCTTCTTCTTCACCGGTTCTGCAGAGGGCACTTCAACGGCCACTTCAACATCTTCTTCACCCTCATCCCCATCTCCCTCATTAGAACTCTCGCCTCCTCCATCACTCACTGAGGACGAGACGCGACTCCCCCATCGTCACGCTCATCCCCGATATCTATAATCTCTCGATTTACCAGATTTAAACCCTCATCTACGCTAATAGAGAGAGAATCAGAGAAGGTCGGGTCCATACTTACTTGTTAACAGGCGGATGATTCTGAGCGACCGATGGAAGTCTCACGGAGATGTGCAGAAGCAGCGGAAAATCAGATGGATATCTTTTTGATTTTTCTCTCAAAGGGGGCAAGTGCAGAAAACGTGAAAAAAGATTTCAAAACCCTACCGTTCCCCTTTTATACCGGGATTAGAGACGATTCGTATCCCGCTTTATCGGGACGCGACGCCTCGCATTAAATGCCTGCAAAAAGCGCAGGCAACACTTTCCACGTCAGCACCGCCCCCGCTTCGGCAGTACCGTCTTCGGATCCCCCGCATGCCGAAAAGGCTTCAATCCGGCATACCTCAGCCACACCCTCATTGCCTCGCTTTTTAGGGGGGTAGTGATGGGATATGGCCCAACACCAGCCCAACAGGAAAAGCCCAAATGATAAAGCCCACTAAATCCGAATGAAAACGGCAATGAAGAGTCCGGCTTTTCCCATCTCAGTCTCTTCGGCTCCGAAAAGGGATCATTCCGGAAGCTCATCACTCCGGTCTGCCGATCCGGCTACTCCTATCTGGGACTTAGCAATTTTCCAAGAAGTCAACACAGAGACTCTGACTTAAGAACGTGGAGTGACGTGGACACGCACGATCTCGGCTCGCGTCGTGGCAAAACCCTAACTGCTCCCTGGCAACTACCCACGTTCCCACGATCAGTACTGGGCCTTGCGGCCCAGCCCATGAATAAATATGTATAAATAGCAGTTCTTTTAGCTAGAATTGGTTACTGGCAATTACTTGATCAATACTTGTACTCTCACAGCTAATAAAAGCTTACATTTCTCCCGTGGACGTAAATTTACCCTAGTAAATCGAACCACGTAATTTCTCGCGTTCTTTACTGTTTTTGTCATTAATTACTCGTAAAAATACGCACTTTATCGGTGTACAAGTGACATCTGCCTTGTTTAATGTGGGGATAAAAGTAGGCAGCCCTTGAGCTGAAATGTCACTGAAAATAATTATTAATAATTTGAGACGCAACACAAACAAGAAAAAGAAAAACCAAAAAAACTAATCAAAGAGGGTTATAGACCTGTAGTTCACTAATGTGAGAAAAAGCTCCCCGACATTGAGCAAGGAACCTTAAATGTCTTTCCATCTCCAGCCCGTGCAGTGGTCAACCTAACAGTACCAAGCACAGATGTCTGGGAAGTAAATTCCTGATAGCCAACTATGAAATAAATTATTACAAAACCTTTTTTTCATATAAAGCAGGTTACCATACACACGAAACGAGAAATCAGACGAGATGGATGCTGATACTCGTCCTTTCTCATATTTGAGAAGTCTAGGTTATCGTATAAGCCCTGAGCAACTTCAATTAACACCTCAGTGATGATTGGATCTTGAATTTGATCATTTCTATGGGGAAAAAGAAAACTTAGTAAGCTTCCAAAGTTGAATTGTTTCCAACATAATCGGCAATGCTTACCTTCCAGCATCTACCAAAAAACCAAGCAAAACTAGCACTAGTAAAGGGAGGAATCTGAAGTCCTAAGGATGATTGTTCAAGTATTCTTCTAACAATAAGTTAGTAATCTGAAGTCCTCGACTCCTCGGAATGATATATATTCAAGTGTGTACAAAAGATAAGTGACAATTCATTCTATGATCCTGTACTACGTTCACATGAACCAGGACCAGGACCAAGACGAAAGACGCCATCCAACATACATTCTATGACTAGAAACTTACCTTCAAACCCATAGGCTATTTCTTTAACCCGGGGTTACATGGAGCTTAAGGAATCTTTGGGAGAAGTAAGCATTAATATTCAATGAAATGTTACAAATTTTTTTTAACCAAAATAACATATCGTCATGCATGCTAGAGGACCTTACTTTTTTGCATCTTAAGTGTTATTACGCCATCAAGTTTCGCCCAATCTTTTCTCCGACCAATATAACTAAGGGGTATTTATAGTTTATGACATGAACTTTTAACAGCTTCCGATTTATCACCTAAACTTTGATTTATTTTTTAAAAAACCTAAACTTTGCAATTTTTCAGTTTATGACCTACATCTCATATTCCTATGCTGGAAAATGTTGTTATCGCATCCCAAATTCTCTTCGAGTAACGATATGTGTGTCGGACATCAACTTATTAGAGAGTAAAGAAGGAATTCATGCAAGCCATGCAAGAAGAAAAGAAAAGGACGAAGAAGAAGGTTTTCATGCAAACCATGCAGAAATAAAAGAAAAGAACGAAGAAGAAGACCAGCTGTAGTTTTGGTTGAACTGTTTCTGTTAGTAGTAGTTATTGTAGTTAAACAGCTCAACCATTTTCTGTTAAGAGCAGTTATTTTGTTAGAAGTAGTTATGAGTCTTGCTATTTAAATACTTCTTCTCTCTTCTGTATACTTGAGTTTTGAAACCCGATTAATGAAGAAAATATTCTCCAAATTCTCTCTAGCTTTACTTTCTGTTTTCCAATATATCTGATATGGTATCCAGAGCCTAGGTGCTTTTGGCTTGCTGCGCTTGTTTTCTTTGGCTATTCTTGCTGGTGTTTTTTTGTCTCTGCTCCTTTTTCTCTGGTTGTCTTCCATGGCAGAAACTCGAAGTTCGTCTTCTTCACGGGGCCTGGTGCTGCCTCAAATTCATCAGATCCAACTTAAATTGGATCAAACAAATTACGCCTTCTGGCGTCCGCTCGTGCATTCTGCGCTACGGGCTCATGGGTTTGATGATCTAGTATCATCAACTGGTGTTATACCATCACCTATCCTTCCGTCTGGTTCTTCTGGGGATGCTGAGCCCAACGAATTTGTTGCTTGGGTGCGAAGGGATCAATACATTTTCAGTTGGATGTTGTCGTTTGTGGGAGAATCAATGTTGGGCCATGTTGTGAGATGCAAGACATCTCAGGAGATCTGGAAAACCTTGGAGAATTTTTTTCATTCACACTCAAAGTCGCAGATTGCACAGTTTCGAGTGCAATTACAATCTACGAAGAAGGGTGCATTGTCAGTGGAAGAATATTTCATGAAGATGAGAGGGATAGCTGACCAACTTGCTGCTGTTGGGAAACCGATCGATGACGATGAGTTAGTGATGCATATCCTCGCTGGGTTTGGTCCGGAATATGAACCTCTCGTCTGCAACACCATGCAACTACGTGGAGATCCGGATCTGCAGGAGATACAACTATCCTTTCAAGCGTATGAAGTGCGACTTGCACAACATCATTCCGCTTTGATGGAGCATTCAGCCCATGTTGCATATCAGAGAGGGCAACGAACTGGAGGTCAGTTTCAAAGTGGTCAGTCAACTGGAGGTATGGCATCTAATTTTACCTCTAATGGTGGTCGAGGAAATGTGCATCACAACAATGGGAGAGGGTCTGGTGGTTTTGGAAATGGAGGATATGGTGGTCGAGGAAGAGGGGGTATGAATTTTAATAAGGGATTGATGTGTCAACTTTGTGGTAAATCGGGTCATGTAGCAATAAAATGCTTTAAAAGGTTTGATGTCCATTTTACTGGACATCAACAGAATGTGCAGACTACTAACCCCTCTTTACAGGCTACTCAAGCTATGGATAGGTCTCACATGTCTCCAACACCACATGCCTTCTTAACAAATTTTGTTGCAAGTCCAGAGGAGAAGTTAAAGATGGATGGACATGGAAACTGGTTTATAGACAGTGGTGCAACAACGCATGTGACGAACAATCTTAACAATCTCAACCTCAGCTCTGAATACAATGGGACTGATAATCTCGTGGTTGGAAATGGTAATTCTATACCCATTCACTCGATAGGTTCTAGTTCAATTCTTCCTTCAAAAACCTACTCATCTTCATCATCTTCTGCTTATTCTTCCTCACCCTCTCTTATGCTAAATAATATCCTTTTTGTACCACAGATCACAAAGAACCTATTAAGCATTTCCCAATTCACATGTGATAACAATGTCATTGTTGAGTTTAACTCTACCTCTTGTCTTGTTAAGGACAAAGCAACTCACAAAATCTTGCTGAAGGGCACCCTCTCTAATGGACTCTACAAGCTGGATCTGTCTCAACTTCTATCAAGAAAACGTCCCAAATCATCTGATGAATCTGCTGATGGTGATGACTGTTCTCACATTGCCTTTGTATCCTCAGTCAACAATATTGACTGTTCTTCTAGTCTAGTTGCTAATAAAGCGTGTATGACTAGTCCTAGTCTAGCTACATCTAGCTCTATATGTACTAGGCAAATTCCTATTGAGTGTTTCACTCCACACTGTAATGACAGCATACCTAATACAAGTTTTGTTCCTTACACTTCAAATTCAGCCTCTGCTTCGAATTCTACACCTTCATCATCTTCACACTTTGCTGGATTATCATATACAAATCTAAATATACTTCATCAAGTGTGTGGTCACCCTAGCCTCCCAGTTCTTAAACATATCTGCTCAACACTCAATATTCCTTTTCAACCCAAAAGTCTTGAGTTCTGTGAGGCTTGTGCCATGGGCAAACTTCATCAAAAATTCTTCTGTGCCAACAAAAACCAAGAAATGTTTTGAACTCATACACTCTGACTTGTGGGGGCCAAGTCAAAGTATCTCTAGAGAAGGTTTCAAATACTATATTAGCTTTGTAGATGACTATTCTCGATATACATGGATATATCCACTACAAGCTAAATCAGAAGCTGCTTCTGCAGTTAAACTGTTCTTAGCTAGAGTCCAAACACAATTCTCCTCTTCTGTAAAGTCAATTCAAACAGATTGGGGTGGGGAATATAGGTCTTTAGAACCTTTTCTTCTAAATCTCGGGGTACATTTTCGCCACTCATGCCCTTACATTCATCAACAAAATGGAAGGGTAGAAAGAAAACATCAACACATAGTTGATGTAGGACTCACACTGCTTGCTCAAGCTTCTTTACCATTGTCTTTCTGGTGGGAGGCATTTCATACCTCAGTTTATCTCATAAATAGGCTACCTACTCCCACCCTAGATTTCAAAACTCCTTTTCACATTCTATACAATTCACAACCAGACTATAGTCTTCTACAACCTTTTGGTTGTTCTTGTTTCCCTTACCTAAGACCCTACAATCGATATAAGCTTGAGCTCAGATCCTCTAAGTGTGTTTTCCTTGGCTACAGTGACTACCATAAAGGTTATAAGTGTCTCAGTCCATCTGGCCGAATATACATTGTAGATACAACAAAGTTCAAACCTCAAGAATTTCCCTACTCTTCCTTATTTCCAGCTTCTGGTAAGTCTTCTAAAAACATCTCTCCTCCCCTTATACCTCCTGGTTTTTTTGTTACTCCCTCTTTGGATTTACCAGTGGGTAATAATCCACCTTTATCTCCTCCTGCCAACAATCTGCCTCCACCTAACCTATCCCCTCCACCTACTCCTATTCCTCCTTCCTCTAGCACATCGAGCACTCAACCCATTACTCCACCTACTGACATACGTTCACCCTCTATTCCTTTATTTTCTTCATCTTCCAATCAAGATCAGTCAGCACCTAATTCCCAACAGTCATCACCAACATCATCATCATCTTCTATTGTTTCTCATTCACAAGCTTCTGAAAGTTTTTCTTCATCAGAATCTTTATCTCCACCTCCTGTTCCACCTTCTCACTCTATGGTTACCAGGTCCAAAAACGGGATTTTCAAGCCCAAAGTTTACTCAGCTGGGGTTCTACCATCAGAGCCAAAAAATTATGCTGAGGCTATGATGGATCCTCAATGGTATGAGGCTATGAAGGCAGAATATCAAGCTCTTCTTGATAATGAAACATGGTCACTGGTTCCTTATGATCCCAACATGAAGGTTATAAGCAATAAATGGGTCTTTCGGGTAAAGACATTTGCAGATGGTGCTCTTGATAAACTCAAGGCCAGGTTGGTAGCTCGTGGGTTCGAGCAATTCGCCGGTATTGATTTCATGGAGACGTTTAGTCCAGTGGTGAAATCATCCACCATTCGACTGATTTTTGCTCTAGCTGCTGTGAGGAATTGGTCCATACAACAGCTTGATATATCCAATGCTTTTCTGAATGGTTTTTTGGAGGATACCATCTATATGGCACAGCCAAGTGGGTTTGTTGATCCAGAAAAGCCTGATCATGTTTGTCAGCTTCGGAAATCTCTATACGGTTTAAAGCAGGCTCCGAGAGCGTGGTATACACGACTTAAAAATTGCTTGTTAACTCTTGGTTTTAAAAAATCAACTTCTGACTCATCTCTCTTTTATAGTACTGTTGGTGGTAAGCTCTTGATTATTTTGGTGTATGTAGATGACATACTTATAACTGGGGATTCTAGTGATGAAGTCTTGCAGGTGATCAAGTTGTTACAAGCTCAGTTCAAACTTAAGACCTTTGGAGAGGTTAATTATTTCTTAGGTGTTGAAGTTCAGAAGGTGGGATCTGAATTCACACTAAGTCAGAAACGGTATGTGCTTGACTTGCTCAAGAAAACAAACATGGAAGAGTGTAATTCCAGTCCCACTCCTATGATTACCACTCCAAAACTTTCAAGAAATGGAGGAAAGGATTTCAGTGATCCCTCGTTATATCGAAGTGTGGTGGGCACGCTTCAGTATTTGACGTTGACAAGGCCGGACATCGCTTTTAGCGTAAACAAATTATCGCAGTTTCTCACTAATCCAGGAAAAATTCATTGGGAAGCATGTAAGAGGCTTCTCAAATATTTGAAGGGTACAATCAACTATGGACTGAAGTTTGAGGCTGAGTCAGTAATGGAGTTGAGAGGCTTCTCAGATGCAGATTACGCCGGCAGTCCGGATGATCTTCGTTCAACTGGCGGCCACTGTGTTTTTCTCGGCAAAAATCTCATTGTATGGAATGCACGTAAGCAAGAAGTCGTCTCTCGTAGCAGTACGGAGTCCGAGTATAGGTCTTTGGCAAACCTTACGTGCGACATCCTCTGGCTTCAAGCACTGTGTAAGGAAATTGGTGTGACTTTGAGCTCTTCTCCCCCTCAGTTATGGTGCGACAACTCTGGGGCGATTGCCTTGGCTGCAAACCCTGTTTATCACGCAAGAACTAAGCATATTGAAGTCGATATACACTTCATACGTGAGAAAGTTCAAGCTCAAATAATAGAAGTTGGATACGTACCATCGCAAGAACAGGTTGCTGATATTTTTACAAAACCGCTGGCTGAAAAGAGGTTTATGTGGTTGCGAGATCGACTGTGTTTAGTAGATACAGAAATGGTATTGCAGATGGCTGGGAAAGTATTAGAGAGTAAAGAAGGAATTCATGCAAGCCATGCAAGAAGAAATGAAAAAGACGAAGAAGAAGGTTTTCATGCAAACCATGCAGAAATAAAAGAAAAGAACGAAGAAGAAGACCAGCTGTAGTTTTGGTTGAACTGTTTCTGTTAGTAGTAGTTATTGTAGTTAAACAGCTCAACCATTTTCTGTTAAGAGCAGTTATTTTGTTAGAAGTAGTTATGAGTCTTGCTATTTAAATACTTCTTCTCTCTTCTGTATACTTGAGTTTTGAAACCCAGTTAATGAAGAAAATATTCTCCAAATTCTCTCTAGCTTTACTGTCTGTTTTTCAATATATCTGATAAAAACTCTTATTAATCCTACCTTATTAATCGAATTCTGGGAGAATGATCACTATCTAAACATATGATAAAGAATGCAGTTAAACATATTCTAAGTTAACTCAAATGGTACGACAGCTTCCCATTATTCAAAACGATATCATTTACAGAAAAATGAGGAAAACAAGAACAAAGACTAAAAGTTCATGATCATAGCCCTTCTATGCGAGAACTAAAGCACATTAAACTCCATGAAAAGCTAAATGGCCAAATCAAACAAATAACTTGATAGAATTTGGAAGATTACTTCCTAATTGGACATTAATTTGAAAAATCAACTAAAATTTACGCATAAACTGCCAAGCCCATCATCCCATGTATCTTCAATTTTCAATCCCATCAAACCCTAGAATGTGGCTACTGAAAATTCACAGAGATAGAGGGCGAAATCAGACCTTTCGCAGGGGTTTGGTCCTGATGAAGGCACGATGAGATTGAAGCTGCTGAGGGAGAGAAATAGATGAAATTTCGAGAGAAGTAGAGTGACATTGAGAGGGGGAGAGCTTGGAGGGAGGAGAGAGGTTGGGGTTTAGAGAGAGAGAGTGTAGGTGTGAGTAGCAGCGGCGGAGCAGCCCAACATGGCTGCAAACTCACACAGTGAGCGGTGGGAGTGTATGATAGTGGTGGCCAACGGCTAAAATTAACGAACAAACTGCCGCCAGAAAAATAATTGATCCTTAAATCCACTATAAATAAATAAATAAACTGTATACTAATAATTCATAATTAGCGTGTTGCCCGTGTGTTGCGTCGGTAAAAATTAAATACTCCCTCTGTCCCGCCTCATTAGTTCACATTTCCTTTTTTGTTTGTCCCACTATTAGTCCACTTTCCTTTTTTGTCTCTCACAACTAATATCATTTTAAAAT
>JAOWBJ010020247.1:0-10936 GCA_028566335.1 Monarda citriodora
TACAAAACACAAATACTAAAAACACACATAAACGATAACAAAAACACATAAAAACACGACTCACACAACACAAAATACTAAGGTAAAATAGACACAAATAGTAGACGAGCCTCCTGCTGAGTTTCTGGGTGGACTCGTAGTGCCCTAACTTGAGCACTCTGCCCAGAGGGCTTCTGTTTGACACTAGCACCTTTATTTGGGCATCTTTTCGTGTAGTGCCCCCATTGTTCGCATGAGTAGCATCCTGTCATCACAGCCTTGCACAATCCCACATGGTTCTTATTACATTTGGGGCATACGGGAATAGCCGACCTGTTATTCCCGGACGGTCCTGAGTTGGCTAGCTTTGACGAGTTCTGGGGGCGAGGTTCTCCTTGCAACGACTTTTTTCTGCCCAAAACTTCCTTGATCGCCTTCCCACCCTCTCTTTTCTTTGAAGTGGGGTGGCTGCGATGCGGCAGTTGGCGGTGCTGGTGTCGGGTTAGGCTTATCTCTTGGCATAACATTCTCTATGTCCAGTGCTCGGCTCCGTGATTCCAGATAGGAAAGCCCTCCATTGCTTTCTAGGGCAATTCTTATTTCGTGTCGCAGGCCGGCACAAAATTTCTCGGTCATCTTTTCATCCGTGTCCACTTGTTCCGGTGCGCAGCAGGACAAATCGCAAAAGGTTCGGTCATACTCCGTGACCATCATTTTACCTGCTTAAGGTGGTAAAATTCGTTTTCTTTCTTTTTGCGATAAGACATGGGGATGTACTTATCGTACACGTTTGTTTTCAACTGTTCCCAGGCGGGGCTCTCCCGCTGTTCAAGGGTCATAGTTTTCTTTCGGGCCTCCCACAAGAAGTCGGCTGATCTCGTAAGTTGGAACGTCACGCAAGTCAATCTTTCCCGGTCGGTACACCGCATGAAATTGAAGATGCGCTCTAGAGCCCGAATCCATGTCTCTGCATCGGCTGGGCCGCCGAGCCCGTTGAACATTGGCGGATTCTACTTGAGGAAAATCTCCTCGATTCTCGTTTCTTGTGGGGGTGGGGAGTTTGGAGGTGTGGCCCCTCGTCTGCCTTCCACATAGCTTCCCTGACCTTCCTCGGGATTCTCCCTTGGTTCTTGTCTGGGGCATCCTCATCCTCCTGGAGGCATCGTCTGATTATTTCGACTGTACATGTAGTTTTGTAAGCGTAAGGCGATCTGTCGTACTCAATACTCATGCTTGTTATGTAAAGACTTAATTTACAAAACTTTACATAAATAAGAGTTGTCGCCTTAATAAGTTCATAAGCATACAAGATTATACTGAATGACACCTATTGTCTGATTGTGGCTTAAACGCCTCCAATATACATTTGTCTCATAATCAAAGAAAAGGAGTTCAGGACGATCTGAGATTTGGTGCCGTTACTGGATGGTACCATGCTTTGGTTGTTATCAAGGATATTTAGAGCACACTGTACTGCGGTCTGATTCATAATCTGGTATGTCCTAAAATTCATCCTTCTTGGGATCATCTTCGTCACTGTACATCGCGTATGCTTGTTTGAAATCATCGTCAATCACCATTCAATCTCCTTCTTCGAAGTTGGGTTCATCTTCGTGATTCATTACGATGAGTTCTCCTTCATTTTCGGGGTCGAATGCTTAAAGTTCTTTCCCTTAAAAGATATCTTCTTCAGGATATTCCTCCGGGTCTTCCTCATGATCTTCCTCCTCATGATCTTCTTCCTCAGGATCTTCCGAAGGTGCATTTGGAGATCTACGTTCCGCCAGTTCCGGTTGATGATGGTCAAATTCTTTAGACCATGCCCTATAGTCCGTCATCCATGCTCGATGTTTAGCCATTCTGGCTTCGGACTCACGGTTGTGTCGGGACATTTCTTCTCTCCATACTTGATGTTCCACCTTTATCTTCTCAATTTTGCGGTATTGTTCTCTAATCCGCTCATCGAATTCCTGGTTGCTTCGAGCCATCCTTTCTTGACTAAGCTGACATTCCAGAGCTAACATCTCGCTATACTCTACAAGTTTGTTCCATATCTCCTCCGGATCTTCCTCTTCACGATATACCAGGATAGGAGCCTTCCCTATATCTCCACCTTGGTGTGAGGTTTGGTTATGTACCGAAGATGGTTCAAAATCCGAGTCCTTGATTCTTCCATGGCACCATCTGGTACTATTTGACTCTCCTGCCTCACAGCTTGCTAGGGTGAAGGTGGTGTTGGCACCATCAAGAGGTGGTGGAGGACTAGAGGTGCGATGAGTACTGAGCTCGGTGGTAGTTCTGAGGAAAACGACAAGTGACGGAGTAATTGGAATTGTGTATAATTGGTATAGAAGATGTTTATAAACCCAGAGAGATTGCCATACAAATCGTGTGCCCACTCTCTCCACTAAGGTGGTAAGAGGTTTATCAACTGTCTGACCCATTCATACTCTGTGATTCCATGCTGGTGAGCTCTTATCCAAAGTTGGAAGTACTCACGCAGGGAATTCTCCATCGTTTCTTCCGGGCGTATTTGATACGATCTAGAAGAAAGGATGGCTTGCTCTGGCGAGGTATTGTCTGGTTGGGGTGCCATCTTCATATGGTTTAGAGAAAAGAGGATGCCTTTCCAAGTTCTAATCTGAAAACCTTCTGCTAAAGATTTTCGTTGTAACCTCTGTTGTTGAGGTCTAAAATGTGAAATTTTTGAACGTGTGTGCTAGGCCTGCGTCGGTTTCTAGATGACGGGATCGACATATTTCTGGTGGGAGGTCAGAAGGAAGATTATGACTCCCAATCATCTAGCGAATTTTTCATGGGAGGAATTCAAAGAGGCTGTATATGACAAGTACGTGCCAAGGAACTACCTTAAACAGAAGGAGGCTGAGTTCTATAACCTCAAGCAAGAGGAGATGATGGTCATTGAGTACGATCGTAAGTTCTGCGAGTTTTCTCGATTTGCACCAAATCAAGTAGACACCGACGAGAAAATGGCGGAGAAATTTTGTGCTGGGTTGAAGCCCGAGATCCGAATGCCACTAGTGAGCCATGGAGGCCTGTCCTACGCGGAATCGCTCAGTCGAGCATTGGATGTTGAAGCCGCTATGCCGAGCGAGCAACCGATAATTGCATCCAACCCCGTTCTGCTGCAAGGAGAGAAGCGAAAATGGGTTGATAGCGGTAATGGCAACCGCAAGCGACCTTGGCAAGGACAGCAAGGTCCGCAGCGCCCACCGCTCCAAAGGCCAGCAAATCCACTTCCTCCTAAGCAAGAATGTTCGAGTGCCCGCCCCTTGTCCAAGGTGCAGGCGATTTCATGAAGGAGGATGTCAAGCGGGTAACAACAATTGCTATGCTTGTGAAAGGCCTGGTCATTTTGCTAGCCACTGCCCCACCCGCCAAAGTCGCTCGAACCTAGCCCCAAGATCCGCTCCACTTCCCCCACCCCAGCAGCTCTGTGCTATCCAAGCTCAACCTGGACCCGCTGCCCCTCTTCTGCCTCAGAACCAGCAGTTCCGCCAATTTCAAAGGCAGCAGGCAGCAGCATGAGACTAGAGTGAGCTCTAGCAAGTAGCCATCCCTAAGGACCAATAGAATTTAGCAGGTATGGGAACTCTCAACGACGTGCCTATTTTGATTCTGTTTGATACTAGAGCTTCGCACTCTTTCATTTCTGAGGCCTGTATAGAGAACCTAGAATTGCTTACTGAACCCATAAGAGCTCCGTTGAACGTTATCTCGCCGGTAGGAGGAAGACTATCCTTGAATAGGCAGTGCCTTAACCTCAAAATAACCACAGGCTCTCTTAAGCTCGTAGCGTGAACTCTCAGCTTCATGCTCATAACGGACGTAGACGTAATCCTCGGGATGGATTGGCTAGCGACAAATTTTGCTACAATCTTGTGCAAGGAGAGGCAAATTTCGTTTCGAATCCGCGGTCAAGAAGCTACCACGTTCCATGGGATCTCGATGGGAGGCTGCAAGTCGGTTGTTTCGGCGATTCAAGCGGCAAATTTGATAAGGAGGGGGAACCCGGGTTATCCCACTTACGTGAGTGCAGGGGAGGAAGGGAGAGACCACCCGCGAGTGGAGGATGTTGATGTTATTTGCGAGTTTCCCGACGTTTTTCTCAAAGAATTGCTCGGACTGGCTCCCGATAGAAAAGTGGAGTTCACCATCGACCTAGAGCCCAGATCGGCCTCGATGTCTAAGGCACCCTATAGAATGGCACCATAGGAGCTCAAGGAGCTCAAGGTCCAATCGCAAGAGTTGATGAATTTTATTCGTCAAAGAAGGATGGCTCGATGCGCATGTGTATAGATTACCGCGAAGTCAACAAGCTCACGTTGAAGTATAAGTACCCGCTGCCATGGATAGATGATTTGTTCGATCACGTTGAAGAATAACTACCCTCGTATTCACTGATGACGTGCTCATTTATTCGGAGAATTCGAAGGAGCACGGAGAGCATTTAAGAGCGGTTTTAGGAATGTTAAGAGCGGAGAGGCTGTTCGCTAAGTTTAGCAAGTGCAAGTTATGGTTGAAAGAAGTGACGTTTCTTGGCCATATCATGTCATCCAAGGGGATTCAAGTCGACCCCGCTAAGATAGAAGCGATCTAAAATTGGAAGGCTCCAACTACCCAGAATGAGATTCGAAGCTTCCTTGTGTTAGCGGGGTATTACCGAAAGTTTATTGAGGGATTTTCTCGTATAGAAAAACCGCTCACTCAGTTGCTACACAAAGGAGCAGAATTCGAGTGGACGTTGGAATGTGAAGCGGGTTTTCAAGCGCTTAAAGAGAAGTTAACCACAGCCCCTATCCTAGCGATCCCTGAGCAAAATAAAGAGTATGTGTTGTACACCGATGCCTCTAAGAGCGGACTTGGATGTGTACTAATGCAAGATGGGAGGGTTATCGCTTACGCGTCACGACAGCTTAGACGACACGAGCAAAATTATTCGACCCACGTTCTAGAGCTAGCTGCCGTAGTGCACACTTTGAAGATTTGAAGGCATTATTTGTTTAGGGTGAGGGTCGAGATTTATACCGACCATAAGAGCCTCAAGTATTTCTTTGAGCAAACAGACCTCAATATAAGGCAAAGGAGATGGCTAGAGTTGTTAAGGACTACGATTGTGGGATCAATTATCACCCCGGAAAGGCTAATGTTGTAGAGGACGCTTTGAGCCGCAAGGCTTTGCCTCAACTTGCTTGCTTTCAAGCAATGGAAGGATGGCTCTCGAAAAAGTCTCTCGTAGAAGAGTTTCAAAGGATGAAGCTAGAAGTGTTGTCTCAGCCATGGACTATTGATGGAGCGATCGCTATGTTATCCATAGCGTCCGATTTGAGTGGAAGGATTGTTGAAGCGCAATGGAAGGACGAGGTCCTTGAGAGGAGACGAGCGGAGTTGAGAATGGGAAGACCCAGAGCGTTCCGAGAAGAAGTAGACAATGTTATCACAATGAGCAAACGATTGTGCGTACCATCAAGCAAAGAGCTTAGGAGCGAGATTTTGAGCGAAGCCCACGATACCCCGTATACCGCTCACCCCGGAAATACGATGATGTATCAAGATCTCAAAGGGACATTCTGGTGAGAAGGAATGAAGAATGATGTTGCCGATTATGTGAGGAATTGCTTGATCTACCAACAAGTGAAAGTAATGTACTAGCGCTCTTATGGAAGTTGCAGCCGCTAGAGATTCCCGAGTGGAAATAGGACCACATCGCTATGGATTTTGTGGTAGGGCTACCGATATTGAGAAGGGGGAATGATTCGATATGTGTAATAGTAAGCCGCTCGACGAAAAACACTCATTTTCTCCCAATAGCGGTAACTTTCACTTCCGAGAAACTCGCTTAATTGTATGTGCGAGAGATTGTCCGTTTGCACGGAGTGCCGAAGTCGATCACTTCGGATAGAGATTCAAAGTTCACTTTGCAATTTTGGAGGAGCTTGCAATGCGATTAGAGACCAAGCTAAATTTTAGCTCTGGTTATCATCCCCAAAGCGATGGGCAGTCGGAGAGGACTATCCAAACATTAGAGGATATGCTGAGGTCCGTAGTGTTTCACCAAAGCGGTCAATAGGAGCCTGCTCTACTCTGCCTTTGGTGGAATTCGCTGATAATAATAGTCACCAAGCGACTTTTGGTACGGCCCCATATGAAGCCCTCTATTGGAGGAAGTGTAGATCGCCGCTCTACTGGGATGGAGTGGGAGAGAGAAAAGCGCTAGGCCCCAAAGCGATCAACAAAATGATAGAGACAATAAAGCAAATAAGGGTTCGAATGAAAGAGGCCCAAGATAGGCAAAAAGTGTATGCCGACCGTGGACGAAGCGAGGTCCAGTTCGCTATAGGCGATAAAGTATTCTTGAAAGTATCTCCACTCAAGGGAGTACCAAGGTTTGACGTGAGAGGGAATTTGAACCCCCACTTCATAGGACCTATGTGATTTTGGAGAGGATAGGCCCCGTTGCCTATAGGTTGGCTCTACCACCAAGCTTGAGTAGCATACACAATGTGTTCCATGTGTCCCAACTTCACAAATATGTGTACGATCCGAGACACATAATTCATTAAGAGGAAATCGAGCTCGCTCCCGACCTAAGCTATGAGAGCCGACCAGAAGTAATTTTAGATAGCAAGGTGCAACAACTTAGAAATAAGTCTATCATCTCTGTAATGGTTTTATGGAGGCACCAAGGCCAAGAAGAGGCCACTTGGGAGCTTGAAGAGAAGATGCTAGAAAAGTACCCTGAGTTGTTTAGGTAGATAAGCAAAATTTCGGGACGAAATTTCTTTTAAGGTTGGTAGGATGTAACAGCCCGAGTTTTAAAGTCGCTATTAATAAAATGTCGACCTCTTATTGAATAAGATGATCAGGTTTCACTATGATAATTGAGAGATAAGGTTATTTTATGAAGCATTTGAGGTGCTCGGGAGTGGTACTAAGTTCACAAGCGAGATATCAATAAGAGTTATGTTTTATGCTAGTTGGTCGCTACTTGCGTTTGTATTTAAATTATGATTATGCTTGCTTTAATGTGCTAAAGCGACTTCCGCTTGTCGCTTGAGAGTTATCGCTAAGGGTTATGTGTTGTAAGAGCATTAAGCCTAGCGAGTCCGCTCCGGACAGTTCGGAGCTGATTCGGAAATCGCTTCAAGTTCGGAGCGAAGAATATCACTTAAGTTGAGCTGTAGCGAAGAGTGTAAACTCGCTCGAGCTGAGCGAGAAGTCACTTCAAGCGAATCTGCTCGAAATAAGATCGCCAGCGACCTTAGGTGAGCAAGAGTTTAGAGCGAGTTTAGCAAGAGAGAGAACGTTAGAACAGGTTTTGAGAGAGAGTTTTCATCCGCTTGAGCATTTCCGCTTGAAGAGTTCGCTCAAGGAGCGAAGATCGGCAAGCTACCTTGTGAAGTGTGCTGAGTGCATTAATTAAATGTCATTCAACTTTACTTTTTCTGCAACATGCCACCACCCTATTGACCAGTACCGTGTGTCCTTTCCTGCAAAAGTCATACCTGAATTTCTTTACTTTAAAAATGTATTTTTATTAATTCTGAAAAGGGTACACCACGCCTCTATAAATACCCCCACCCTTGGGATTCATTTCTTTGCTGCCATTTATCAAACTTCATTCATAATATAGAGAGAAAAAGTGAGACCGAAAGAAAGGAAAGAACCAGTTTTAGAACTCGTTCAGGTTCAAGTTTCAAGGTAAAATCTCCAAACCATTTTGTTTGATATGTTGGTATTTTGTCTATATGCTTCGGAGAAAAACCTTTTTAAATATTGGTATTTTGTCTATGCTTGGGAGAAAAACCTTGGAGGAATCTTAAGCCATATTATGTCTTCAAAACTCACCTTTCAAAATTAAGAGTTTTTTCAGAGTCACCATAGCCAAACTTTTGAGCGAGGAACTCAACTAAAGTTTATGATTTTCTTATTACAAATATATTTTCGTAATAAAGAAACGAGTACGGAAAGCAACTAAGGGAAGCCTAAAACCTACACCTTTTTCACTACTCTCTAAAGGTTTTATCCCTCTCTCAAAAGAAAAGTGTCAAACCGTTCCAGTTTCAGATCTGTACTTTACTATGATAATGTTATGGAGTCTTACTCTGATAGAGCTTTTCTAGAAAGAAGAATATAAATAAACCCTATTCTGTTAGAGCTTTTCTCGAAGGGAATATACAAACAAGTTATACTCTGCTAGAGCTTTTCTTGAAAAATAGGTAATAGCCAAAATCGCTCCAAGTCGCCTTTGATTCCAAGCGATAAGTTTGCCGAGCGAGTTTGCTCTTGATTATGACCGTTACCTTATGTGTATGTTCGCTCGTTACTTTTCTGAAGGGTATTTGAAAGAGGAGAAGTGAGCTAGCTAGCGACTTCAAGCGATCAGGATTCTAAGCGACTGAGGTGGGCTTTCTAACTAAGGACCCCAAGCGGGCTAAAACCCTCGAGCGACCAGTCGCCGAGTGGACTTTTTTTTGTGAAGCGATTATGTTATATTTTCTTTAATAGCTTACCATGCCATAAAATGTTATGATTAATGTATGATGCCTATCTGTCGGCTGTGTACCAAGGGTTTGAGATACGATCAGTTTGATCATGTGTTGCTCTGATAATGCACTTTAGGTTCACTTGCTATGGCAAGCGATCGAGGTTCTAGGTTGAGGTCGGCCAACCTCCCTAGATCGGGTTATTTAAGGGCAGATATGGAGAAGTACTAAAGTAAGAAAGGTTTTTATGAGCTTAGGGTCTTTCTAAAATCCCTATGCTTTCATTTATGTATGGCTAGTAATGAAGTGATTTTGGGCAAAGTGTCCACTGAGTGCTTTAAAGTACTCAGCCCTGTGCACGTTTTCCTTGTGTGCAGGTTAAGCAGGTCATGGTCGAATGGAAGCGGTGACGAGTGGCTTTTGCTGGCAGGCGGTTTTTTTTAAGACGAACTTGGTGGTGCAAGTCCTCATACTTGCATCAAGTATTTTCTCTGTTGTGTCCAAACTCGCTTCCTCTTTATTTATGATTTTGTAATGAACAAACAGATGTACCACCCCTCCGCTACAATTATCGTTTTATTTAAATTTCAACCTTTGCTTTCTTAATGCTGAGTACTTCATTTCACAAGTGTTATTTTGGAATGATGCATGTGAGTTCGTGCGAAGCAACTATTTTACATCCTTAAAATCTTTTACGCTTTTAACTAAAGTCGCTCTAAATCTTTATTTCCGCTATAAACATTGGAGCGGTCATTTTCGCTCATGCTATGGATACTTTTAAATGCTACTAGAAAGGCTTGTAATTCAATTGAAGAAAATTATATGCCAAGACTTATTTTCAAGTACCTTTCTAAAATCCCTTGTCTCATAAAATGGCAAGCGACTTACTTAAATCCGCTCAATATGAGCGACAATCCTCAAGCGACATTTTAAAGAAATCCGCTCTAAATATTTTCAAGCGGTCTTTTCCAAATCCACTCAACTTGAGAATTGCCTTTTAAAGCGATATTTCAAGCAACTCGCTCAAGAGTATTTCAAGCGATCTTTCCGAAAATTGCTCGTATAGAGGAATGGTTTTCAAGCGAAATTTAACGATATCATCTAAGTCCGAGTGGATATTACCTTTCCGCTCGTAGTCCGATTTCCGCTAAATCCTAAGGTTTCCGCTATCGCACTCTCCTTTGTTTACCGTAGCGATCTTCCGGGCTCGATTTTCCGTAAATCGGGTCTGGGTTGTTACAGCAGTGATATCAGAGCATCTGGTTTGCTCTGAAATCCAAGTGTCTTCTTCTTTATTAAGTTGTGTCGGTTACACTAAGGATATTAAGGTTCTTCAACGAAAGCCCGTCACCACGACCCGACCTGCTCAACACAAACTGAGGTACGCTTAGAAGAAGGTTTGATTAAGGATCTACCGCTTAAAAGGTTAAATGCTTAGCTATCTTGCTTGTCAGTGTGCTAGGTGATTACTTGTCTACGTGAAATGCTTGCCTATGTGACTTATGTGACTTATGTGGAAATTACTGCAATATGTGGACCCTATGTGCTTAGAAAGATTTGCTTGTCTACGTGAATCTTACTTGACTATGTGCCCTACGTGAATCTTGTGCGCTATACTCGGGTTTCCAAACCCGCTTGAAGAATGAGATGCTTGAACTTAGAAAGATAGCTTGAATGACTGCTTACAATCGCTTGAGAATGAAGTGTTGCTTGAGAAGATATTTAAATGAACTAGGGAGTTTGCTTCTAAGGTCACTTAGCGTGAAGCGGATTTTTCCGCTATAAGCAAGCTGAGAGGATTTTTGAAGCCATGAAAGGCTTTGAGAGGTTTTAAGGCTGCTATGGCATGCGGAACAGCGAAGCGACTAGTTGTTAAGCGGGATGGATTTTCTTTGTTTTTCTTTTCGAGAATATTTAGTCGCGCGAGCATGATGTCGGCCTTTACCGTTTTCTCGAGCATGTGATAATCTGTCCGGAGCGACCAAGGTCCCCGTATTCTTGTTTTAAGCGCCTCGCAAGCGATTTTATAAGCTTTGAAATTCTTAGAATGCCGCCGCGACGAAGGATAGTGAGGGAAATTCCCGGAGCGGAGGGAGGTGTGGAAGCTAATCCGCCTCGGGAGAGAAGGATTGAAGAGCTTTTTCTCCGACAGAATCCCCCGACTTTTCACGGGATGGGTGACCCAGCTAGTGCCGAGCTGTGGTTAAGGGCCCTAGAGAGAATTTTCATCTTTTTGAGGTGCAGCGACCAAGAGCGCTTGGCTTGTGTCGCTTTCCAGATGACGGGATCGGCTGATTTCTGGTGGGAGGCCAGAAGAAAGATTATGACTCCCGATCAGCTAGAGAATTTCACGTGGGAGGAATTCAAGGAGGTTGTTTATGACAAGTACGTGCCAAAGAGCTACCGGAAACAGAAAGAGGCTGAGTTTTACAACCTCAAGCAAGGGAGGA
>JAOWBJ010020354.1:0-10932 GCA_028566335.1 Monarda citriodora
GAGATCGCTCAAGTTACCAAATCCGCTTTCGGTTACCAAGCGACTTTGACCGCTTCTATTTCACTTGTTTAATATTTCAGCGAGGTACATTAATAAAATCAATGAGGAATAAGCAGTAAGGAAAACCTTTTTAAAAGATCCCCTTTAGTGGACCACAAGCGATTTACAAAAACCTTTCGCCAGCCTGCGAGCGACCCCTTTTCAGAAAACCCTCTAAGTCTTTTAAACAACTCACTTTCAAGGAATAGCTTTCAAGCGAGTTTTCAAGATAATTCCCAAGCGGATAACCCTTTCCGCTCGATGCCCATTTTCCGCTTGATCCAAGAGCTTTCGCTCCAACAGCTTTCATATGACACATGGCGACCCTCCGGGTCCAGTTTATCCATAAATCGGGTCTGGGTCGTTACATTTCTAGATTGATCTTTTAAATACTACCTCCATCTCATGTTAATATTGACTTTGCACATTTTTCCACCGAAACTTAGTACATGTTTTCTTTTATGATTTTGAAATATTTTTCTTTTACGGTATAATATGATATTCATAATATCCCGTAAAAGAAAAAATATTTCGAAATCATATTTTAAAACTCGTACTAGATTTCGGTGGAAATACGTACAAAAGTCAAATGAGACGATTAACATGAGATAGAGGTAATATTAAATTTCAATAGGGGCACACTTGGGCGAGGCCGGTCACCCAAGTGTGACCGGATTTACATTGACACTTTTATTCAATAAGATTGACACCTTTATTTAATAAGATTGGCACTTTTAAAAATGACACTTTTATTTATTAAATAATAATATTAAAGATTGACACTTTTATTCAATAAAATTGGCACTTTTATTCGATAAAATTGACACTTTAATATGATCACACCATGTGGCCGATCACATATAAATTTTGGCCATTTCGATTAGAGGCCTCCCAAGGGACCCAGGAAACATGTCTTCTCTTTAGTTCTAGTCGTATGTAATATGATTCTGCGAACATGGTATTGTAATCAAATACTCATCTATTCATTGGGAGTGGCTGATATAAAATAATAAAACAAGTCAATATGAGCGGAACAAAAGGAATAATGTTATTTAATACTCCTTAGTATTTTAGTATTACTTTCATCTCATTAATTAAGTGTGCTTTTTTATTTTGATCAATCTCACTTATTAGTCTGGTTTCTTAAAATTGTAAAAATTATGTAGCTATAATTAACTCTTTCTTCTTATAATTAATTAAATTACATATCTCATTTTTTTTCATTCTTATGCCGGTTCAAACTATGCCTACTTATATTAGATAGAAACAGTTGGATTTTATTTGATTCTGTTATGGCTGATGGTGGTCGGACTGTTGATGGAGTCGGGAGAGTTGATGAAGGTGGAACTGTTCGATTAGGGATTGAAGGAGAAATTGGGGATAAAGGCGTGAAAATGAGGAAAAGTTTTGAGTCTGCTGGGACTCGAAAGGGACACGTGGCGGCTGATCCGCTAGGCAGTGGAGAGTGATAAGGGTCGTGTTTATAGAAACACGACTTTGGCCGTGTTTAATTGTTTTCCAGTTATTTTTATAATTCTTGTATTGTTTTTCTGTTTATCGAGTTCCGGGTTTTCTTGTCGGTTCTTTCCCGGATTAGGATTTTTTTAGGTCGAACCGTCTAGGGTCCTTAGATTTATATTTGAGAGAATTGTCACGTTTTTGCCTTGTGAATGAAGTTTCTAATTCTCTCACTCTTCTCTCTCTCTCTCTCGCCTTTCACTGTTCCATTCCTTTCCCAATTGATCAAGTTTGCTGCAATTCCATTCTGGAGTTTACATTTCAGTTCAATCTTACAGAAAAATGCAAAAATATACTTGGGCACACTACAGTATGTTTCTCATATGATGACTAACTATTTATGTGAAAGTATCTTCTGCGTGGGCATCGTCAAGCCCATCCCTAGCGGCCCATGAGCCTTACTTGGACGTGCATGGTAAGTGCCAAGCTGTCCAGTAACAATCCCTTGATTGGCGGCTGTTATGGGCTGGCCGTTACGGCCTTCCAAGATAGTAGGAGTGATCGGCGGCGGAAATCTCGGGGTTGGTTATAACCGTTTCACAGGCGCTGGTGACACCTCGGTAAGCCGGAGGTGTGTGCCTCGGCAGGGCCGAGGTATTTGTGTCTTATTCGAGGACGCGAGTGATACCTCGGTAGAACCGAGGTACTGGCTTGGACTCGCTGATGCCGGGTAGAAAGACTAGGTGCCGACCGAGGAACCTTGCCGAGCTTCTAGAGAGTTTGAGAGGTCCAACGCTCTTACCAGACCAGTTGTCGTAGGTCTAGAATAAGCTGGGCCTGGTAACTGGGCTGGTGGGTGTTAGGCCATACTCCATCAGAGCCCCCATAAGCGAGGTAAGGAGGAGGTCTTATCTGGTCTTTCCGAAGTATCAGGAGCGGTCATGTCTGAGCTGAGGTTTTAGCGAGCTTCCCGCGCGTGGAGTGTAGGTCCCGCTCGTGAACCCTACTCATCGTGACTCTTGAGTTTCCCGCCTTTTTATGGGGAATGTGAAACGCCGCTTACCTTTTGGACAAAAGTACCCAGTCTTTTTCATTTCCAACACTTTACTTTCTGCGAATTTCCCCGATCCCAGGAAAATCTTCTTGTTCCCAGGCGACTTCCGGTTGTTTTCCAGTGAACCTCCTCGACCGTTCTCACGTTCATTTGGCGTAGCAAAAACAAGTAAGTCATGTCTTTCTCTTCATTGAATGTTGGGGGTGGGGGTAGTATGTCTGAATCGGTGCCGGAATACGTGCCCTATTCTCCGTCCACCACAAAGGTGTCCAAATCCGCGGAAGTTTCCGACTTCCCCTCGGTTCTGGGGGAGGAGGAACTTGGTCACATCCGTAACAGCTTCCACATCCCTGACAATTGTCGAATCCAGGCTACCGGACCTAGTGATAGGGCCGACCGGCCGCCGGAGGGTTTCAGCACTGTTTATGAAGCCTGCTTGGACTCCGGTCTTCGTCTTCCCCTCCCTCCGATTTTCGTAGAGTTCCTTACTAGATTCAAACTTTCATTGGGCCAATTGACCCTGAATTCCTTCATGCACTTGATCCCTCGTGCCGTAGAAGTTCATAGGATAGGGTTTACACTTACTTTAGATACAATATTATGCTGCCTCCAATTCAAGAAGCTAGGATCATGGTACTACTCTTCTCCTTTTCTGGGCTTCAAGCCCAAGATTAAATCTAAACACCCGGACTGGCAAGCCCGGTTCTTCTTCTTCTGTGCTGGGACGGGTACCCCTTCCTTCGAGTGGCGGGTTTAGCCCATAGGGCGAATCCGCATAGAGAGCCTCGGTAAACTAGAGGACGAGTTGGATAAGCTAGGTATTTTTTTCAATCCGCTATACTGAGTCTGAACTCGCAGAGGCCGGCCTCCGCCCGGTCGTCGTGGCTGGTTGCGCTGAGGCTAAAAAGGGTGAGATTGGTTTTCCGTGCTTGTTGCTGCATATTAGTATATATTTTTTCTGTTTCTGACCTGATGACCTCGGCAGTGGCTTTCTGGAAGGAAGAAAAGGCGAAAGGCAAGGGCCGAGGTAAGCGTAACCCATCCGTGTCCTTGCCGGCTAATCTTCAGGCTTCCAAGAAGCAGAAGGTCGTCTCCCCCCCCCCCCCTCCTGCGACTGCCTCTCCCTCTCCGGTCTCCTCGGAGAGGACCGCCGACGACACTTCGGCAATAATGATGAGGGACACTCGGCAACCTCTCTTTTCCACGGGTCCTATTTTGACCGAGACCAGGGCCAGGCCGGTCGATGTTTCTGCCAGGTCTACCGAGGACCCTGAGTGGCCGTCCGATGCGGTCGAGGTAATTGACTGCTTCCTTATCCATTTCAATTATCCAGCGAGCTTTGCTTACATTGCGCTATTGGATTTCAGTATGCCAGGCTTGTCCTGGCTTACATGGAACGGGGTGCGGCCGAACTTCGCCAGCTGAACAGAGCCCTGGTTAAGGCCGAGGATGACATATCCCGCCTTCGGAAGAAGGTTGACGATTCCGAGCATCGGGCATCCTTGGCCCTGCAAGTGCAGAGAAAGAGCGAGGCTGAGGCCGCAGCCGTCAGGGCCGAACTGTTGCAGGTGAAACAACAGCAGCAGCAGCAGGAGCAGCAACACCAGCTCGAGATGGCGAGTGTGGTGACAGCTCAGGGTGGAGGCCTCCGTGCTTACACGGAGAAGCTCTTCACCTGCCTTTAATTTTCGGCGATGGTGAGTAACCTCGCGATCTTATGATGTCGGGTGGGGGGCTAAGGACTATACCCGGGTCGTGAAGGCGAGGCTGCAGTCTCTGCCCCTACTGGAGCACCTGGCTTCCTTATCTTCTCCCCTTTCCGCCGAGCTCGTGCGGGCCTGCACCGTGGACCAGGACGCCGTCATGGAGGCATCTTTTGTGTCGGCCGGCGATGTGGATCCAGCCGAGGTGATGCAGCCATCGATCCTCGGCGAAGATAACGCGGGGGAAGACGAGTAGGAAGAGGGTGGAGATGGCGAGGGTGTTGAGGTCGGCGAGGACGGGACTGGCGGAGGCGGTCGCGCCGGGGATCATGACCAGGAGATGCTGGACGCTTCCGACGTGCAGCATCCGGCTCACGATGCCGGGGAAGATGTATGAGTTCCCTTCTTTTGTAGTAAGGGTCCTCAGTTTCCCTTCTTGTACCTCGGCCGTTGTGCCCTCCTGATGTACTTGTTTTTTTGAAGTATTAAATAAATTTGAAATTTATTTTGCCGACTATCACTTTTATCTTATTGTATCCTCTCTTTTTTTTCTCCTTCTTGTAGCCTCCTACGAATCCTCATGAGTACTACATGACCGAGCTGCAGGACCTATCACGAAAGCTTTATTACGCGAAGAAGGATACCGAGTATTGGATAGATATGTATTCACAGGCGATGGATGATGCCGATGATGCGAGAAAGGATACTGAATACTGGATTGACATGTATACCCAGGCGACTGATGATGCCGAGCTGAAGGTGAAAGAGAGCCAAATAGAGCTCGACAGGCTGGCTGCACAACTGATGGACACTCAGCATCGGTTGAAAGACCTGGAAGCTGAGCTGGAGAAGACTGTCATGGAGATATGGGTCATCACCGAGGAGAACGTCGAGTACGAGGACATCATCCATAGGAATGGGGGTCTCACTATTACCTAAGTTGAAGATAAGATGTACGAGGTATGGCAGAAATGTGAGATCCTCCAGAAGGCCGGTCGTACTTTTACTGAGGAATACCGATCTTTCATTCATGAGCTGAGGAATTATTCCAAGATGTACGACTTGTATGAAACCTGTTATCCGAGCTTAATGAAAGTAATAGCTGACACTCCCCTCCCTGGTAGTACCACTATAGTTCCTCCGGGACCTTATGCCCAGCAAGAGAGACGCCGCGGTAGAGGTCGGGGAAATAGGTCGGCTGCAACCTCTGGTGGTCGTCGTGGACGTGGTGGTACTAGGGGTGGTAGCTCGGGGGGTCGTGTAAACCTGGATACTATTCTTCGCACTGGTACAGCTGACGGTAGTAGGACAGATAGTTCGTAGTATTCATGTACCTTGTAATAGTATACGTCGTACACTCTTTTACTACCATCTTCCCTTGTAAAGTGACAGCCGTTTTCTGATATAAACTTCAGTAGTTGTATAAATCGGTAGTACTTCAAATAAAGCACCTTGACCTCGGCTCCGCCGGAGGGAGCGACCCTCCGCTATTGTCGAGGTCCATGTTCCTTGTTCGGCGAGTTTTATCGCTAGGAGTGGTCTCCTTGCGCGCGCTTGTGAGAGACTCCTCAGTAGAAGAGTTAAATTATCCTTTTAAGGAAGTAGTGTCACCCCAAGGGGCGTTTCTTCCCCCTTATTAGGTTTCTAAAAGGTGGAGGGTCTTATATCTTTTAACAAGACTTTGACCGCTCTCTTACTCAATGTCTCAAAGGGGGCCAGCCTTTGTCACATGAAAAAAATTAAAGTCTGAAGTATAGGTGGGTGAACACAACACAAAGTAAAAATTGACGTGAAAAGTAGATATTTTAAAATGCAAAAATCAGTTTTATTAAAAAAAAGGTGTTCAATTTTGTACAAAGGACTCGACAACGGACACAACAGACACATGCAGGACTCCCCACTTATACAATGTACTATTTTAAATTTGAAATGCGTCAGGTCCGAGGTAAAGGCTCACCATACATGTTAGCTAGCTTGTATGTACCTTTTTCCGTACACCTCCGTGACTTGGTACGGGCCTTCCCACGTCGGTTCGAGCTTGCCGAGCTTCTCCGCTTTGCTCACCTTGTTTTTCCTGAGCACGAGGTCTCCTACCTTGAACTCCCGAGTCTTCACCCGCAGGTTATGATACCGAGCAACCTGCTGCTTGTACCGAGCTTCTTGGTGAAGGCTTGCTCCCTTTTTTCTTCCAGTAGGTTGAGTTCTGCTCGGAGGTTTTCCTCATTCGGCTCAGCTGTGAAGTTGGTGACACGTGGGCTCGGCAGACCGATCTCCATCGGGATCATTGCCTCAGCTCCATATACCAAACTTTAGGGTATTTCTCCTGTAGTTGTGCACGGTGTTGTCCGGTATGACCAGAGAACTTGGGGTAAATTCTCTGCCCATTTCCCTTTAGCTCGGTCTAACCGAGTCTTTAACCCTTTGACCAGCGTTCTGTTGGTTACCTCGGTTTGTCCATTCGCCTGCGGATATGCTACCGAGGTGAACTTCTGCTGAATTTTGAGCTCTTCACACCAACTTTGAAAGGCCTTATCCGTGAACTGTGTGCCGTTGTCCGACACTAGGATATGGGGTATGCCAAAACGGCACACTATATATTTCCACACAAAGTTCCGGGCTTTGTGGCTGTTGATTGTTGCCAGAGGCTCGGCTTGCACCCACTTCGTGAAGTAATCGACAGCTACGCGTAACTGTCCCGGGGCTCGCTCAAACGGTCCTACAATATCGATGCCCCACTGCATGAATGGCCATGGGCTTTGCATGCCGGAGAGCTCGGTTTGTGGTAACCTCGGTACATTCCCAAGCACTTGACACTTTTCGCACGTCTTGACCAGCTCCGTAGCATCTTTTACCATGGTGGGCCAATAATACCCCCACCTCAATATTTTTTTAGCTAGCGCCCTGGCTCCGATGTGGCTTCCACATGACCCTTCATGTACTTCCCGGAGTACATAGTCTGCCTCTTCCGGTTCAACACACTGTAGTAGTGGCTGTAGGTAAGCCTTCTTGTAAAGAACCCCCTACTGTTGCTCGTAGTGAGTAGATCTACATAAAATCTTGCGAGCTTCTAGTTTGTCGTCCGGCAGGCTCCCATCCAATAGGTATGAGAGGATTGAAGTCATCCAGTTTGGTTCTGTAGAGAGGGACCGGACTTCAGCTTCTTCAATACTCCGGTGTGTTACCTCTTATGTAGGGTTTCCCTTACTCAACGCATCAGCTCGGCTGTTCTCCGCTCGCGGAATTCAGACAATTTGGAAGTACGAGAATTTCTGTCGCCACTGCCGAGCTTTCTCCAAATACTTCTTCATCCGTTCGCCCTTCGCTTCACTTGTTCCTAGCATGTGTCCCACAACTACTTGGGAGTCATTGTGAATCTTTATGTTCTGCACTTGGAGAGTATGTGCTAAGCGCAGCTCGGAAATCAGGGCTTCATACTCTGCCTCGTTATTAGTCGCAGAAAAGGTAAAACGGAGTGAGTGGGTTACCTCATGTCCGTCGGGGGCATTAAGTAAAATGCCGGCTCCGCTTACTGGTTTTGCCGATGCTCCGTCGACGTATCCATGCCAACAGTCGACTGGCTCTTCCTCGGGTACTTTTGCTATCTCCACAGGAGATGGTAACGGTGCTTCCTCCCTCAACCGAGGCTCCACTAGAAAATCTGCGAGTGCATGTCCCTTAATGGACTTCCGAGGAAGGAATTCCATGGAGTACTCTCCCAGCTCATTCGCCCATTTTTCTATCCTTCCCGACGCTTCTGGTTTAGTCAGGACTTGGCGTAGCGGAAGGTCAGTAAGGACTTGTATTGTATGAGCATAGAAGTACGGACGTAGCCTCCGTGAAGCGTTGACCAATGCCAATGCGACCTTTTCCAAAGGTTGGTATCTTGTCTCAGCCCCCTTGAGAGCTTGACTGATGAAGTACACCGGTCGCTGCTAACGCCCCTCTTCTTTGACCAGCACGGCGCTAACTGTCTCCTTGGAAGCTGCGAGGTATAAGGAGAGATTTTCTCCTGGGGTGGGAGCTGTCAACATTGGGAGCTCGGCTAGGTACCTCTTCAGCTCGTCAAATGCCTTCCTTTGGTCCTCTCCCATTCGAACTTTGGGGCTTTTTTCAGCGTCTTAAAGAACGACATTTGTTTTTCAGCAGCTTGTGAGAGAAATCTGCTAAGTGCTGCTAGACATCCGGTTAACTTCTGTACGTCATGCACCGATCTTGGCATCGCCATGTCTTGGACTGCTCGGACTTTGGATGGACTGGCCCTAAGACCGTCCTTTGACACCATGAACCCTAGGAACTTTCCCGATTCCGCCAAGAAGGTACACGTCTTTGGGTTTAGCTTCAAGTTCGTCTGTCGGAGCACCTCCAGGGTTGTGTAGAGGTCAGCAATACATGTGTCCGGTTCCTTGCTTTTGACCACAATGTCATCCACGTACACCTTTACATTTTTGCCGACATGTTGCTTAAATAATTTGTCCACCATTCGTTGGTAAGTTCCTCGGGCATTTTTTAATCCAAATGGCATCTTCTTGTAAGCAAAAATACCGAAATCGGTAACGAACTCGGTTTTAGCCGCGTCCTCTTCATTCATTAGTGCTTGATGGTATCCCTTGTACAAATCCAGAAAACAAAAAATCTTAAAACCCCACAAGGGCTTCCACCTTCTTATCGATGTTCGGCAGGGGGTAGCAATCTTTGGGACAATGCTTGTTGAGGTCCGTGTAATCAATACACATCCGCCAGCCTCCTCCTTCTTTCTTGACCATCACTGGATTAGCTATCCACGTTAGGTATTTGACCTCGAAGAGGATCTGGGCGTCCAGCAGTTGTTGAACCTCAGTGCGGATGACCTCGTTCCTCTCAGAGGCGAACAGTCGCTGCTTCTGCTTCACAGGTTTGACAGTCAGGTCGATGTTAAGCCGATGTGTGATTAAGCTCGGCGATACCCCGGTCATGTCGAGAGGCGACCAGGCAAACACATCCATGTACGACCTGAGGAGCTGGATGGCTGATGCTCGGAGACCCGGTTCCACTTGCGAACCCGACCCTTGATTGTCTTGCTCGGATTATCCTCATACAACGGTACTTCCATAGAGCTCGGGTCGAGCTGTAGCTCCTCAAGTTGCTGTAATTGCTATGCCTGCTTGTGTTGAGTTGATGGGTCAGCACCTCGGAGAGCTATCTGCAGGCATTCTTTAGCTCGTTTCTGGTCCTCCCTGATAGAATCGATCCCTCCCTTGGTGGGGATCTTAATGGTGAGGTGGTAGGTGGAACAAACAGCTCGGACCGCATTCAACCAGTCCCTCCTAAGGATAATATTGTAGGGAGAACTGGATTTTACCACGAAAAATTGGATCCAGGCTCTGGAGCTCGTTGGAGCATTTCCTATCGTGACTGGGAGATGCAGTACCCCCTCCGGGGTTGTACACTCCTGTACGAAGCTCTTCAGTGGGAGTGGTGCTGGCGACAGGCGGGCAGCGTCAACACCGAGCTTATAGAACCAGTCCTTGAATAGGATGCTTAAAGAAGCACCGGTATCTACGAAGACCCGGTGAACGAGCTTATTAGCCACCCCAGCATTGATGACTATGGCGTCCTGGAACGAAGTGATGGGTGGCACCGGGTCATCTTCAGAGAAAGTAATCGCCTCCTCCTTCTTAAGGCACTTCCCTGTTGGTTCGTCCGAGGTTGAACCTCGGCATTCAGCTTTCAGCAAGGATTTTGTCTTCCCCGCCGGCAATGCTGTGATTTTAGTGATGGCCCCGTCGTACTGAGGTTGAGGCTCATCATCCTCCTCAGGGTCTCTCTTTGTCTTCTTTTCAGCAGGCGGAGCGCATCCTAATCTCCCCTGCTTCCACTTACCCTTGGCTTGTCGGCGGTCCTGGTACTTTTTCAGTACCCCCGTTTTAACCAGGGCCCCTATGTCCGCAGCTAAGTCCCTGCACTCCTCGGTCTCATGACCGTGGTTTTCGTGGAATGCGCGATACTTGTCCTGACTTTGCCATTTAGACGACTTGGTCATGGGCTCCGGCTTGTTGAACAGGTCACAGTGTAGCTCGAAAATCTCGGCCAGTGGTTTGTTCAGCGGGGTAAATGGTGGCTGGGACTTCAGCGGCTCCTGCCGAGGTCTAAGCCTGGACTGCAGAGGTCCTTTCTGGAGCCTTTCGAAGGCGCTCCTGTGACCTCGGTTCTGTTCTCCGCTGTCATCATTCTTCCGCTACTCTCCCTGGACGTCGCCGAAGGACCTCTTGCGCCGATCTGCATCATCAGCGCGAGCGAATTTATCTGCGATCCGCCACATTTCGTGTGTAGTCGCGGATTAGCCTTCACGAGCTCTTTGTAAAGAGCTCATGGGAGAATGCCGTTCTAGAAGGCCGAAATAATGAGTAAGTCATTAAGATCTTCGACCTCCAGGCACTCTTGGTTGAATCTTGGCATGAAGTCGCTTATAGACTCGTTGAGACCCTGCCTGATTGATAAGAGATGAGTCGGGGTGAGTTGTGCCTCGGCCTTCTGAAAAAAACGGCGGTAAAAAGCCGTCACCAATGCTGCGTACGATCTGATACTGCCAGGGGGCAGGCTATCAAACCAACGTCGTGCATTCCTGTTTCACCTAAACGTGCTCTCAATAGAAAGAGATCTATGTAGCAAGGATAAGGTAACCCAAGTCGTCTCTCAAGG
>JAOWBJ010020568.1:0-16511 GCA_028566335.1 Monarda citriodora
GGACATCTATCCTACCTATGATATATCCCAAAATAACTGTATGAAAGAAGTGAAGATACAAGCATTGTCATCTCTCTAACGGATACTTGGCCCTCTTCATCTATATATATGACTACCACTCAACATGGTCAAATTAACCAACTATCAAGAAACCACCCTATGTACAAACTCACGGAATTCCCATCTTCCATCTCTCAAGCTTGTGCATCAAGTTAGAGTTAGTTGAGTCCTTAGAAAGGTCTCAACCTCTTTCTAAGTATAGTAGCAAACCTATACCCTCATTTTTGGTACTAGAAAACATGTTCTCAGTCAAAGAAGGAAAGAAACCAGCCATTAGATCTTGCTTTCATAGCCTAAGGCTTCTTTCGTTGTTAGAACTTTCGTTTGATAGGCTGAAGTAATGTAGATCTAGTTTAGTTGGCTAGATCACTTCATCGGGAAGTGAAGAACCGAATCATTGTAACTTCACGGGGAAGGTTAACACCCGTATGTTTCCAGCTAGTGAGACTTAAATCGTTGGGGCCTTAGTCAGTTAGCTAAGCCACTTCATTGAAAAGTATGAAACCAAGACGTATTCCAACCCAGTTTAGGTAGAAAAGTACACATATAAGTTTGGACTCCAAACCACTATGAATCAGTTGTGTGTGTTCTTTCATTTACTTTCTTTTATTATTTCATACACACACTCACATTTTATCAAAATCATTTATAATTAAGCAAGGTAACTGAAGCAAGTTTAAATAAGTTGTCCACCAAAATTTTGTGAGTTCTTAACTCTATATCTAGCGATCGCTCCAGAAGCTCGTCTTCCGCTAGCACTCGCTGTGCCCATTCGAAGCATTTTTTAAAGGGGGTAAAACTATTTTTCACCGAAAATATTTTAATTAACTTATACACATGTATTCACTCCTATCTACGTGTGCAACACTCGCTTTTGGGACCAACATTCCTTCAATGCAGGGAACTTCCAAGGTTCTTTTAGTCGGAGGCTTAACGAAACAGTTTCCATATGTAGATAGAATTACTTGGCATAACTTGGCGTGAAATTGCTCCATGAAGCGAATGAATGCATTCATCTCGTGTCTGGTCACATATACATATAGTAGTAGAAGTACTTGATAAAGCGTGTGTCAGCAGCTTTCCACTCATCAGCCTTCTTAGCTGGCAAAAACTCATGCACGAACTTGGCATTGGGTCGGGCGTCCTGAGTGTTCGAATCTCTTCAGCTGAACGATTGCAAACCTTGTCTTTCCTCTCTCTAAAGATCTTCATAGCTTTATCTGTAAACCTAAGGTACAACCATTCCACAGTTACATCAACTCTCCTCTTGTGCTTTGGCTCGGTGTCTGAAGCGGCCGACTCCTTCCTTAATTCTGTAGCAGCAACTCCCTTAGCAAAAAGGCCAAAACACTTGCGCTCGTTGAGGTTCATAGGGATGTAGCGAAGCGTGAGAGCTCTTGAGATCTTTCTAACTTTGATGCTCCAGTGACCCCCCCCCCCCCCCCATTTATGATCGATGATCATCATCTGTCACGATATAGGATGATCTCAAGATGTCCTCCGCTTCAGCATCTTTCTCGGCGGTTGCTCTGGCGCTTGTAGTGATGATCGCTCCAGCACTTATCAAGGTTGAAGTGGGATTGGTCAGAGCGGGATGAATAAGACAAGCGACCATTGGTGGACAGAATGGCTTCTCCGGGGAGGCAATCACCTTCTCCTTGCACTTCTAGGTTTCGTCCGCTCTACGAGATTTAGTGTGAATACCAACACTTTGTGCTTGTGGTTCAGAAATTGTAACACCTTCGAGAGGTGGTTGAGCACTTTAGATCGCACAAGCTGACTTTTTCCTCATTGTTGGCATCACCATTAGCATCGCCGATTCTTGCATTCTATTCCTTTGTGGGTGGAACCCTAGCAATTTAGAGTGCATTATTTAACTTTTAGAGGAAGTTACCTAAAGTGGAGTGAATCACTTCAGATGCCTTATCTGCGAATAACGCTTTGAAGAATGGCTCAATCTGCATGGATCTTGCTAGCGACTCAGTTATCTCTGCATCCCTCTTCTGATGAAAGGCCTCCTGCTCTGCCTTGGTATGATCTAGTTGTTATTGCAGAGAAGCGACTTATGCTTTAAGATCATCCACTTCGCTTTGGAGCACAAATGACTTCTCGGCTGATGGCGAGTGATGTTCAATTGGAGCAGCCATATTCACAAGTGACATGGGCACCATCTCTCCAGTCATGTTGATTTTGTCCCATGTGAAGAGAGTAGTGTGTGCCTTCTTCTTCATAGCTAGCTCTTCCTCTAGCCTTGTAACATCCTTAGTGACTACAGTTTGGGCCTTCTCAAAACCGGTTCGCTTCTCCACCTCCTCAGCCTTCTCCACCTCTAGGTGGGCAATCTTCTTCTTCTCCGTCGCTATCATTATCTCCAAGCGGGTTCACTTCGCTTCAGCCTTAGCCTTCTCCACTTCGAGGCCGGAAATTAAAGCTTCACGGATATGAGCTTCTCCTAGAGGATATAGGTTTTCTGTTCAAGATTTCTTGATCGGATGTTGGTAGTGGACAATCCCTAGAGTGGGCACTTGTCATCTCCTCCCTAGGTCGAGTTGTTGGCCCCGGGATGTATGAGTGCACATGTAAAGGGGGTGAATATGTGTGCAAGAAGTCAGAGACTTCTGTTTGCAAACTTCTTTGAATATGACTTTGAAAATACTTTCCCCCGAAAGAACCCTCTAAACAGAATTTCACGTTATGAAAAGGAAGAGCGAGGGCTTCACTAAGCAAGCTTAGTTAAGCGACCGCTTGCACAGTTGAAAGCGTGATGCAGAATTCGGTGAGCATGTCATTTATACATGCATGTACTTTGAAAATCTTGTCTTACTTTTGAAAACCGTTATTTATCACTTTTTGAAAGTGTGCATTTGTATGGAAGAGTATAGAATGTAAATTGTTGAAATTAAACAATACAAGTGATTTTATAGTGGTTCGGAGCAAACTTTCCCACATCCACTCTTCTTCATATTTCAGAAGGCACGTGTCGGTTTTAGACTTCCCGATGAAGTGATCTATTCTCACGCAATAGATCCTCAGCAAATTTGGCCTCGCGAGGGGATAGTGACTCGGTTTTAGACTTCCCGGTGATGTGACCTAGCCAACCAGGCTAAGTCCTCGACGAATTCGGTCTCCTGAGCGGACAACAACTCAGTTCAAGTTTGTGGTGACCAAACTCGATAGTTTCTAACTATGAGTAAACCCTTTGATAATAAGCTCAAGGCGAGAGGTAGGCTTTACTCCTTCTCGGATAACAAGAACAAGCTCTTGAATATCGAGACTAAGGACTGATTTGGGCTACAAGCTTAGAAAACCAAGAATGTTTTCTAAGCGACTCAACTATCACTCAAGTACTAAGCACAAGGATTTTTCTGGGTTCTCACAAGCTAAGTACAAAGAGTGATAACTCAAGATGAGTATAAGACTTTAAGTTGAAGAGCAATTTTGGCAGAGTTTCAAATTTAGTTTGTTGAGTCTTGAAGTTGTAGCTCATTGTTGTTGTTGTTGTTGTTGTCTATCTGCAAGTTTAGTAGTAGCCCTATTTATAAGAGTGACAATTATATCTGTTAGAAATAGATATAATCGTTGTCTCTCATAGTTCTTCATCGTATCAACTTTTCCGCAGACTCGTACGATTTGTTGCAGGCTAAAGTATACTCTGTCACACCAAATCTTCACTTTTTGCAGTAGCCGTAGTAGTAGAATCTGTTGCCCAATCCCGTGTGTCCAAGTGGCACTTTGACTTTTCAACCTCCGAAAAACATTTCTTTTATGAATGAACCACGTGATTGTGTCAGAACCTTTCTCCAGGATTTTTGCACGTCATCTCAAAGCACTGGGATCGCTTTGAATTAACTTGGGCATGCTAAACGGTAATATGATCACTTGATTCTGTAGGCGAGATTGGTTGCTTTACTCCGCAGTCTTCGCTTCAGACGACAACGTTGTGCTAGGAACTGCTTCACTTAGCACCTTGATTGCTTTCCAGAAATATGACTTCCCTTGAGATGAGAAGCTTTTATCATGAGCAGTCGCTTGAAGATAGCGATCGCTGTGAGGAAAATCAGAGAGCGTTTTCCTATCGATTGAGAGAATCACTTGATTACTTAGCAATAAAACACTAAGCCTTCATCTTCACTTCACTTGGCAGATCTTCGAAAAGATACACTTGATAAATGTAAAGCTCCCTAACAAATGAGATTTCTATGTACATGAAAAATTACAAGTGTCTATCAGAACTAATAAGGGAAGGAATAAGTTGTTGAAGCTTTGGGATCATCAAAACAAATTTATATATATAAGATATTCCCACTTAAACAAATATTCCAAAAATTTCCCCCTTTTTGGTTGATTCCAAAGCTACACTAAAACCAAAACTAGAAGACAGACATCTATGCTTGGAAGAAAATTTATAATAATTTTGATGATGTCAAAACTATTACAACATGGAAAGCTCATGTTTTGCTATTTATTACAAAGCACGTCATGTCTTCTGAAGGCGAAGCTTGTCCTTGGTCGCTTCCTCGGCGCTTCAGCTGGATGAAAGCAATCTTCAAATCAGTCTTGTCTCTAGCACTTCCGACCTTATATCTCCCTTCATCCAACCTTATGACTTCTGCCTCATCGTATCTCCTCTTTCTCATTTCTTCCAACCTTACGACAGTTGGAGAATTGAGGCACCCTTCATCTCTTCTCACCATCAATTGCTTAGCGCTGCAGCACTTTAAGGAGAGCATTTGTCAACACCATCTGGTGATTTCTACAAAGTCTTCCTTTGCCCTCCAGGTATGGGCTTAGTACCTAGCGGGGGAAAAAGTATGTCCACCTATGAAAGCCTTTAACGTGAGACTGCACCTTTAGGTTACCGAGCTAACCTACATCTCCAAATAGAGCACCAGTGCATCTCCTAAGCTTCTCAGCCAATGGTCTCCAGAGAAAAACTCAGGTTATGAGTTGTCTCCCATCGCTGGATCTCTTTAATGAGTTGACTTCCACCGCCAAGAGCTCCATTGATTGCCAAGGATAGTCTCTATTATCCTCATCCTTATTACTCCGTGAACCCCTTCAAAGTGATCATCTTCCCCCTGGTTTCCATGCTGGAATCCATTATATTCCCCCTTTTTGACATCATCAAAGGCAGAGAGAATTTTCTTGGGTAAAGCTTTTTGAGAACTGAGGTGAGCGATCATCTTGTTCAAATGACTTTTGAGAACAAGTTGGCTATGGTGAAAGAACAGTTTGGAAATAAGAACTGAGAGATTTGATGGTGTTTGGATGGACATTCAACGGGTTGACATTGGAATTAGGGTTTTCTGCGTATAAAGCTCAGTGATGAATGAGATATGAGGGCTTAGAAGTGAAACGATTTTATAGGCAAAACATTTCAGATTCAACGGTTGGATCTTGATCTTGAATAAACAGTAACTCCGAAGATCCTGCGGTTGGGAATCCCTTGAGATCCGATATCTTGGAAAAAGCTCCTTGACTGGATACACACGCAAGAATCGGATATCCTGACGGCCTCATCAACGACTGGATGAGTGACATAGAATATTGCTTTTTGATCCAATGGTCAAGGTTAAGCTTGCGAGATAGCTTACAGGGATACTCTATTTGCCGTTTCACGTCTTTGGATTGACGTGACTACATGTATTCTGCACACTTAATACACGCATTAGATACGAGAGCACATGCATTAAATGCACAATGAATGCACATAGTGCCAAGAATAGTGTGTAGAAAATGAAATATCGCAGAGTAATAATTTCAAAAGAACGAATATTTTTTGAAAATACTACAGGTAATGAATGAGAATCGCTTGAGTGTATTATAGTGAGACGATTCGCTTGAAAATGCAAACCGAGACGCTATAACATATGTGAGAAGCTAAACTAGTCGCTTGGATTGGCAGAGCGAAGCGAATTACTTCAACATAGTACTCAGTGGTTCCATTTACTGTGGTGACCATATTGTTGATTCGCTTGAACTTAGCAAATTTTTACGAACTTTTGAAAGCGATCCGCTCTTTCAGGATCTGCAGGCGGTTCACCCCTCTTTCAAAATGAAAATCGCTTAGAGCATAAGCGTCAACTAGACTTAATCTTTTCAATTAAGATCATGAGCATCGCTAGGAAGACTCACAAAATTAATTTACTTCAAATTGAAATGCTAGAAAAGAAGACCTATTGGTCAACCAAAGCTCATAGTTTAGTTGATACCACGTGAAGCGTCTGTGCAAAGCGTATGGACTCGTAACAGCTTTGCACTAATGGATCACTACACTCAGACACTTGTTGGTAAGATGAGTTGAGTATCGCTCAGAGAATTCTCCAAGTTGTCGTTAGCGAATCCTGTGCACCTTCATCGATCTTTATCATCTTCCGCCATTGTTCACCAAAAGCGAGAGTGTTCCCCCTTAAATCAATATCCAACAATCACAAACTGGGGAACCAACTCAGGCCATTACCACCCAAATCAACCTTATTCTCCATGGTGTAGCAAACCCAATTCTGTACACAACAGGATGAACCTTTCTTGAGCAAGTGGCTTCGTGAGAATGTTGGCTCTTTGAAGGTCTGTGTGTATCTTAATCATTGAGATGTCTTTCTTTTCCATATGAAGTGATGTCGAATTTCGACATGTTTACATCATGTGTGAAGAACGATATTTTGTGTGATAGCAATTGCACTCGTGCTATCACAATACATGGGGACTTCTTTGGCTTCAATGTTGTGATCCTTAAGTTGTAGTCTAAGCCAAAGAATTTGGGAGCAGCAGCTTCCGGCGGCCACGTACTCCGCTTCGGTGGTTGAAGTCGCAACACTTGTCTGCTTCTTCGAAAACCATGAAATGAGCTTGTTGCCTAGAAAATGCCAAGTCCCGGTGGTGGACTTTTGGTCAACTCTGCACATTCTGAAGTCAGCATTAGAGTACCCGCTCAGCTCCGATCCATCATCGGTTGCATACCAAGGACCTAAGTTGATGGTCCCTTTGAGGTATATGAGGATATTGCGTGCTGCATCCATGTTGTACTGAATTGGATTACTTTGAAAGCGAGCACAAACGCCCATAACGACAGAAATATTTGGGCGGCTTGTTGTGAGGTAGAGAAAGGTTCCAATTAAGGCTCTATACTCTATAGGGTTGACTGGTTTCCCTTCAATATTTGGATCGATCTTCCAGCTGGTGCTCATAGGAACTGAGACAGTCCATTCCTTTTCCGCTTTGAATCTAGCGATCATATCCTTTGTATACTTCGCTTGATTGGTGAAGATCCCGTCGCTAGATTGCTTGACTTGTAAACCCAAAAAGCATGACAACTTTCCCATCATTGACATTTCGTATTTCTGCTTCATGAGATTTGCGAATTTCTCACCAAGCGTTGGATTGGGTGATCCGAAGATAATGTCATCGACATAGATTTGCACCCATAGCATATCGCCTCCAACATTGATTGTAAAAAAGGTTCGATCAATGCTTCCTTTACGAAATCTATTGTCAATGAGGATTGGGAGTGTATCATACCAAGCTCTAGGAGATTGCTTCAATCAGTATAAAGCTTTCTTCAATCGATACACCTGATCTCCAACCGTGAATCCTGGGGGCTGTTCCACATAAACTTCTTCCCTGAGTTCACCGTTAAGGAATGCGCTTTTGACATCTATCTGATACACCGTGAAATGCTTAGATGTGGCAAAAGCTAGGAATAGTGGATTAGCTTCGAGTCGGGCGACTGGAACAAATGTCTCATCATAATCGATGCCCTCCTCTTGGTAATATCCTTTGGCAACAAAACGGGCTTTGTTGCAAACAACGTTGTGATTCTCATGTGTCTTGTTCTTGAAAACCCATTTGAGGTCGATCATGTGCTGAATCTTTGGGCGATCAACCAGTTGCCAAACCTCATTTCACTCGAACTCATTCAGCTCCGCTTGCATGGCTAATAACTAGTCTGGATCGGCAAGCACTTCTTCAACAAAAGATGGCTCCGTGGAAGATAGAAAGCAGCCGAACATGCAGCTTTCTCCATGGAATAATTGACCACGAGTGCGAACACCTTGGTTTGGGTCCCCAAGTATTTGAGAAGCGTCGTGGTTGGAAGCCATAGCTTTCTCCTTTCAAGTTCGGCGGCATCTCTCTCTTTTTCAGTCTGCTCACTGGTTGAGACTCCCTCACCGTTGACATCTTGTGAGGTGGAAGGATCGTTCGTTAAGGGTGATGAAAGTGCATCAGCCTCGGGCGAATGACTAGGATCCTGCTGAACACTGAAGGTAGATTCATCGAACACAACATGGGGAGTTTCTTCCACCATAAGGGTTTGACTGTTCTAATCCCGATAAGCTTTGCTGGTAAGGGAATATTCTAAGAATAAACCCGAATCAACTTTGCTATCGAAGGCTCACAACTGAGTCTTGCCATTAATGTGAATGAAACATCGACAGCCAAAAATATGGAAATAAGAAATATTAGGAACACTCCCTGTCCATATTTCATATAGCGTCTTATGATGGCGGATATTGACGGCTATACAGTTTTTAACATAACATGCAGTGTGAATCGTTTCACCCTAAAAATACTTTGGCAGCTCCGCGTCAGCAAGCATTGTGTGTGCAGCTTCTTAAATATTGCGGTTGCGAGGCTCTGCCACACAATTCTGTTGTGGGGTCCTAGCAGCTGATGTTTTCTACCTAACAACATGCACTGTGCAGTACTTCTCAATGACTGAATTGAGAAATTTTGAACCTCTGTTAGAGCAAATGGTATTAGAGCGAATGGTGACAATGTTGTGGCTTTTCTCCATAGATAGCTGTTTTAGCAGCTTCAGTAAAAACACTAAAGTCTCCTTGTTTCTGTACAAGAAAACAACCCGAGTGAAGCGAGAAAAATCATCAACAACAACCTCTGGTATATTTTTGCCATTCATGCTACGAGGAGAAACTGGACCAAATAAATCCATGTGCATGAGTTCAAAGATGCGCTTTGTCGATGAATCATCAATGTCGTGAAAAGAAGCTTTTGGCTGTTTTCCACTTTGGCAAGCTACGCATACTTGATCCTTATGAAATACTTCATTTGGTATTCCACGCACAATCCTTTACGGGCTATTTGATTAAGCGCCTGGAAATTGAGATGACTCGTTATGCGGTGCCAAAGCCAACTCTTCTCAGGAACGCTTCTTGCTACGAAACAGGTTTCTTTTTTGCTAGCATTCCACTAGGTGACATACATATTGTTGTGATGCGCACCTGTTAGAGCGATCTGCATAGTTGAATTGTTTCTAATAATACATTTGTAGGAATAAATTCAACATTATAACCCTTATCGCAGATTTGGGAAATCGAAAGCAGATTATGCTTCAGTCCTTGGACATAAGAAACTCTGTCGAATTTCACATTCCCAAGCTAAAGTGTACCATATTCTTTGGTGATTCCATTAACAATGTCACCAAATATCACCGGAGGTCCCGTTATTTCAGTGAAATCGGATAGATAGGCCTTCACACCAGTCAAGTGCCTTGAACAACCATTATCTAGGTACCAAATAGCCTTTTCTTGTGTCTTCTCTCTTGGGTTGGGTTGCCTCCGCATGCCCTGCAGCAATTAAGCTTGAATTTTAGGAACCCAAATAAATTTGGGTCTGATGGGGTTAACACATTTGGTGTCCTTGGCCTTAGTGAACTTCAATGATAAAATTGCATGGGGCTTAAGACCTTTGTTCAGATCATTTGCATCGTGAGATGAAGTCCCATAAATGCAAGTGCATGTGTGCTTTTGTCGAGCGCGAGTCGCTCTCTTGAAGTGGAAGCGACTAGAAAATCCCTTCTGCGAGCGATTCACTTTAGTGTCTCGAACCGCTCAGGTTATTATGAAAGCGAGGAATAATTACACGAATGTAACTATCAGGAGTGCTCTCATAATAGTAGCAATCACCTTGAAGAAACACATTTTTCTTCTTCACAGGAAAGTGTGGAGGATGTAATGTGTTAGGTGCTTCATCCTCAGTATGATCTTCATTTTGAGGATGGATATGAGGTGGAGCAAAACGAATAAGTTTCTGATCTTTTGAAGCAAGTGCTTCGCTCCGTAGAACCGCTTTAGGAAGCGACTTTTTGCACTTTTGAAAGAGCTTTGAAGCGATGTCGCCTTTACTATGATGAGTGGAGTGCTCTTTGGGTCTTTTAGCGATTCGCTTCGGCCTCGTAGCGAACTGCACCTTGGCCTTTGTCAGCTTCGCTAACTGTTCCTTCATATTAGGTTTGGAAATATTTTTGGAAGGGACAGCCGATTCCACCTTCTCTTTTCCTTTACCAGATGGTACCAAAGCGGTAGTGGGCTTTTCCAGTACACTTGCCAGATGGTGTGAGCTTGTACAGCCCGTGCTACCATGAATATCATAGCTTCGTTCCAGCCTGTAGTGTAGCATTTTGATCCTCCAAGGCTAAGAGACGAGCTTGAAGCGCTTCCAATAATGCCCGACGAGCGGGCAAGTGATTATGTACTTCGGGGACAGCCAGGGCTACATAATGCTTTAGTCATCAGTCATCATAGTAATACAATTTCAGCACAATCATAATGCACTAAATAATTTGGTCCATAAATCAGACAAAAATAATGATTCGGATCACTTCTCATTTCTTATAAAATATTTCAGTTGTTGCTCTCCATTATATATATATATATATATAGGTAAAAGATCCCGTGAAACCCGTTCTTAACGTGAAACCTACAACCTGTCAATTTTATGCATTTTTGTGTCATTTTTTTATGTATTTTTGTGTCATTCTCATTTACACATTTTGTGTCATTTTTGTTGTATAAAAACGACACAAAATATCTAAAATGAGAATGACACAAAATGCATGAAAAATGACACAGAAATACATAAAAATGACACGGGTTGCAGGTTTCACGTTTTGTGTCTTGTTTAACAATAACCAAGGTTGCAGGTTATGATAAGTTTGCAGTAAAATAAGTTTGCAGGTTATTTAAAATTTCAAAATAAGTTTCACAATAACCAAGGTTGCAGGTTGCAGTAAAATTTAAATAAGTTTCACAATAACCAAGGTTGCAGTAAAATTTAAAAATGACACGGGTTGCAGGTTGCAGTAAGAAAAGTGCAAAAGGCCGAGTGGAAGACTACCTCGGCTCATCTACATACCATGCAACAAGGCCGAGGTGAATCCATTAGTGATTTTATGATCAGGTTCAACATGTAGAGCCTGAAGGTCGAGGATGTGAATGATTTGCTTATCATCTCGGCTTTCCAAAACAACATCCTACCTGGCGCATTATACAGGGAAATCATCAAGTACGAGCCCAAGACTGCCTCGGAACTTTTGGTGTATGGCAGATCAGTTCACGTAGGCCGATGAAGCTGATAGGAGAAAATGCAAAGCTGATAAGGCCGAGCCTGCCGATAAGAAGAAAAGAGAAGAAGATCGAGGTGACCGAGGATGAGGACGACGAAGCGCCCTTGATAACCTGATGCACGGATCTTTAGAATCAAGGCTCGGACCTCGTCAAGGCCCAGAGAAACCTCAACCTCAGTATACTCCGTTGACAAAGTCAAAGGCCGAAATCTACGAACTCCATGTTGATATGTTCAAGAAATTGTACCCTATGACAAAAGCATCGAAACGCCAATCTAAAGATAAGTATTGTTCCTTCCATGAGGATCATGGACATGACACAGAAGAGAGTAGAAACCTTGCGGCGGAAATCGAAAGCTTAGTACAGGAAGGAGCTCTGAAAAAATACCACGACCGTAGCCGACGTAACGGACAGTACGAGGCTCCTCACCGAAATAAAGGTAAGCGAAAGCCATATTGGGGGAGAGAAAGTTGTGGTCCTCATGCCGACAAAAAGGCAAGACAGTATCACGATGACGAGGATGATGAACCGCCTCAGTTCGATGGAGTTTTCACTGCTATCACGGGGCTCCCTCTTGGCACGACGAAGTCCTCCCTCAAGGCCGAGCCCTGAAGTCCCCAATCAGGCAAACCCGCACATAAGCGGTTCACAAAAGACGAAGCCATCGTCTTTCAAACAAAGACCCGATGCCAGCCACTGTACCTCTCCAGGATGTGATCGTAATCCAAGCCAAAGTCGCAAACAAACTGGTTCGCGAGTGATCATTGACAGAGGTGCATCAGTAAGCATTCTCTTCAAAGATTGATTCGATAGATTGGAGATATACGAGGCAGACCAAGAACCGGCACCATTTCCATTGTGAAGCTTCGTACAAGAAGAAACACGCCTAGAAAGGGTCATTGGACTCCCTGTCACAGTGGGAAGGCTTCGACAAGCTCAACTACAGTAGTTCAGTTCTTCGTAGTAAAGGCCCACTCACCATAAAACATCATTCTTGGTAGAGATTGGTTGAATGTGGTGAGGTCCGTATGCTTGACATACCACTTGATGATAAAGATCCCCACCAAGGGAGGAGTAGTCGTGATCCGAGGTGATAAAAATCGAGCTAAAGAATGCATGCAAATTGCCCTAAGAGGAGCTGAGACCTTACCTCAGCACCCACAGGCATAGCAATCAAAGAAACCTGACGAGAAGTTGGAGCTGGAAATGACGTCGTCTGGATCGGACCCCCTACGTGAAGAGGTCGCACAATACAAAGACAATCCCCTTACGGTCGTCAAGGTTGGCTTTGCCTGGGTACCTCAGCTAAGAGCAGATCCTCCAACTCCTTAAGGGATATAGGGACGTTTTCACTTGGTCCTCCCTTGAGATGACTGGGGTCTCACCAAGCATCATTACCCACCGGCTCAACATCGACCCTGGTATCAAACCGCTTAGGCAGAAATAGCGATTTTTTTTTTCAACAGAACAGAATCAGGTCATACATGACGAGGTGCGTCACATTTTGGATGCACAAATATTGTTCAAAGTCTAAGATCCAGTAACGGTTAAGAAAGGAGGAGGAGGGTAGCGGATGTGCATCGATTACGGTGATCTCAACAAGCACTTCCCAAAAGATGCTCCCCTCTTCCGAACATCGACAAAAAAGCCGAAGCTTTAGTCGGCTACGAGCTCTTCAGCTTCCTGGATCTGTACAAGGGATATCACCAAGTTCTGATGAGTGATGAGGATGCACCCGCCTTACATCGGCAAAATCATGGAGGTATACGTAGACGACATCGTTGTCAAGAGCAAAGACAAAGCTACATGTGTTGACGACCTCAAAATCATCCTTGGCCACCTTCAAAGAGTAAACCCGAAGCTGAACCACCAAAAATGTACATTGATGGTCCGATCAGTGAAGTTTTTGTGGTGCTGGTATCCGAAGAAGGATTCAAAGCCAACCCGTCCAAAGTACAAGCAGTCCAGGATATGAAGCCTAGCCGCACTGAGCCATTTTCTTTCGAAAGATGCAGAGAGGCAACTCCCCTTCTTCAAAATTCTTAAGAAAGCTCCGGCTTTTGATTGGAGGGAGGAGCACGGAACAACATTTGAAGAGCTTAAGAGTTACCTTGCCGAACTCCCTACATTATCCGCTCTGAAAAAGGAGAAGCTCTCTCACTATACCTCGCGGCCTCAAATGGTACGAGAGGAGGGGCATCGTCAACTCCCAGTGTACTTCATCAGTCGAGCACTAAAAAGGCCCTTAAGTGAGGTAACAACCTTTAGAGAAAGTCCGCCTAGCATTGGTAAACACTACCAGAAGGCAGTGACCCTACTTTCATGGACACCTCATACAGGTTTTTACCGACTTGCCACTTCGGCAAGTGCTAACGAAGCCAGAAGCCTCAGGAAGAATTGCAAAATGGGCAATTGAATTGGGTGAACACACTATCTATTTCTGCCCCAGGAAGGCCATCAAAGGTCAGGCCTTAGCAGATTTTCTAGTAGAGGCGAAATTCACAGAAGAGCCGGAGCCCGCGGAACCGACCACGGACAATGTTGAAGCCGAACCCACCAAAGAAACACCTAAGGATTGCTGGCAGGTGTATGTGGACGAGGCTTCGGGAAAGATGGGAAGTGGAGTTGGCATCCTACTCATTGGGCCAGATGGGTACGAAGTCACATATTCGCTTCGGTTCGCCTTTGCAACCACCCATAACAAAGTGGAATATGAAGCACTTATTTCAAGACTCCTCCTAGCTCAAAGCCTTAAAATACAAGTTGTGAAAGTTTATAATGATTCTCAAGTCACAGTAAACTACATGAAAGGTAAGAGTGAGGCCAGAGGCAAAAGTATGAGGAAATATCTTGAAAAAGCCAAAAGTTTGCAACATGCATTCTCATATTTTCAGCTAATTCGCATCCCGAGAGGACAAAATAGCCGAGCTGACACCTTAAGCAAACTGGCATCATCATAATCAATAACCTCGCCTGTAGTCGAAGTCCAACACGGAAGCATCCATGAAGCGAGGTAAACCTAGTTACAGACGATCATAATTGGATGATTCCCCCCCCCCCCCCCCAAAAAAAAATAATAATAATTACTTGGAGAAAGACGAACTACCTGATGACAAGCTCGAAGCCATGAAAATCTTGGGAAGTCTTTGTGATACATTCTTGAACAAGGAGTTCTATACAGATTATTCTTAATTGTGGCCATCGACTACTTCACAAAATAAGTCGAAGCCGAGCCATTGGGGAAGATTACGAGCAAGAACGCCCTCATCTTTGTATGGAAGAACATTGTGTGCCACTTTGGTATACCGAATATCCTCGTCTTGGATAATGGGACACAGTTCATAGACAAATTGTTCAAGGAATGGCGTCAAGAGCTTTAAATCCAGCAGAAGTTCACTTCGGTAACCCATCCTCAAGCAAATGGCCAAACCGAAGTCACTAACAGAACGGTAGTAAGAGGCCTCAAAGCTCGTCTTTATCGAGCCAAGGGCGACAGGGTAGCAAATCTGCCCAAGTCTTAAGGTTGTACTGCACACCACCTCAAACATCGAATGTGGAAACACCATACAGCTTGGTGTAGCAGTAATTCCGATTTAAATCGGAATGCCGAGACCTCGAACGATACACTTCTCAGCTACAACTAACGAGGACAATCTCCAAACTGACTTAGATCTTTTGGAAGAAAACAGAGACCTCACCTACATAAAGGAAGCTCGGTACAAGCAACAAGTGGTTCGGTCTTACAACCAAAGAGGTCAATTTCTGACTATTCCAAGTAGGTTACCTCGTACTTTGAAACAATGAAGTTAGTGAAGCTGGAAGGCTCGGCAAGCTTGAAGCTACATGGGAAGGTCCGTACCGAGTTGAAGAAATTCTCGGCAAAAGGGTCGTATAAGTTGTCCATTTATCCGGTGAGCAAATACCCCGTATATGACACATAACTCATCTCAAGAGATACTATGCATAAGTAGGCAATGTCATTATTTTAGGTCTCGTAGAGTTACATGTTACGTCGTAATTTAGGATCTTCTATTTTTCAGTTCAAATTTTCTTTTATCAATAAAATTTACTTTTTCATTCATTCATGTGTTTGGTCTTGCATATCTCATACCCCACTTATGCAAGTTATTTCCTACGATAAAATACAAACCTTAAAGGCTAGCCCCCGTATGAGATAGTACAAACTTCAAGGATTGTAAAATACCCTCTTAAGGACGGTATAATACTCCTTTCGAGATCAGTACCAAACCTCAAGGATAAAAAAAATACCCCTTCTCAAGGACATACAAACGCGCGTCAGAGGACCACCCCCAGCGGGACTTCTCCCCAAACAATGAACCTATAACTACCTTCCTTTAAGATGAATATGAACTACTTTAGTTTAAAGACGAAGATGACCTACCTTCATTTCATACGAGGAAGAATTGTGAGTTACAATTGTGAGTTATAGCCTTATAATGACGAAAGCTCAAAAAAAAACTCCAATTTTATTTCACAAGAAAAATTCTACAAGGAGCACACACACTAAAGCTAAGCCACTTTCTAGCAAAGTCGCTACCGACATTTAAAATGTCATCTATACTAAGCCTACCACCACCTCTACTTCGGCCACGTGTTATTCCTCGTACGCGCCTAGTTTGGACTTGCCTACCTCGGCCTCGAAGTCCTTCTTGGTCATAATTCTCCGGAGAATGCCGAGACGAAGTTGAAACCTCAGCAACCAAAGCCAAAAGCCGACCTTGTTTTAAATGACGAGTTCCAATTGTCTTATATAAGCTGTCTACCTACTTCAGCTCATCTACATGCTCCTTAAACTCCCAAGAGTTTGCTCCATATCGGCGCTTGTATTCAGAGCATCGAGTTATGATCTCCTTCACCTTCTTTTCAGCTTCGGAGATGGTTATTCCACCAGCTCGGCGAATGATAGTCCCATACTCCACATGTGAGTGTATGCGAATACACTAAGCTTGTTTTGGCAAATATGTAGTTCTTTGGTTCCGCTGCAAAATTGCTAATTATGGAAAGTTACACTCTGGCGAGAACCTGCTCAGCATCCAGCGTGTTGATCTTGAAGTAGCTGGATAAAGA
>JAOWBJ010020675.1:0-10927 GCA_028566335.1 Monarda citriodora
GTGTCTACTCTCATTATTAAGTCGACATGTTCATACGACAAACTTTTAAGTAATAATAAAAAATGTCTTGTTAATAATTAATTGAGTAGTTGGCTATAGTTTTATGAGGGTGGTTGCGTCTTCCACCGTAATACTCGAATATGTCAAGGATTTGCAGCGTTGATTTCACATTGCTGAAAGGAAGGGTTTAACTTTTAAAACAACCAATTTAAGGCCTTATTTGTGAACTGATACTATAACAACTATGACGCTGATACGATAGAATAAATTCACGTGTCATGTTATTTCGGGGAATATCTCGAGAATATCTCATATTTTATTATTTGATTTTTGTGTGTTTCCTAAATATTTGTTATCTATTAGTAGCCCTATAAATAAGATATATTGTGTCTCATATTTTATTATTTGATTTTTGTGTGTCTTTCCTAGATATTTGTTATCTATTAAGTTGAAACTAGCCCTATAAATAAGATATATTGTATTCTAATATATTGTTCACCCAAAATCTATCTTTGTTTTTAGTTGTCGACTGAGAAGTCATCCGCGTTCAGCCGTATTGCCACCGACCTTTCGCCGCCGACCTTGTGCGATAAGGTGTCGGTATTTTCCGTTTTCATTTCTTTGTTCGAGGATAATCGATTTTCTGTTTTCATTTCTTTGTTCGGGGATAATTGATCGATAGAGAATTTCTTCTCTATCGACTAGTGCTCTCGTTGACCCATGTCGCTTTAGGCTCGGCCGTGGGCAACTCCGAACTCATGTTGGTCCCAACCACAAACACACCAACCCATAGCCTATCAACAACCTCCACCGCAACCTCGGGCATCATCTGGCATATTACAACAACAATTACTATGCGTATGGCGGCTACAACCACACCTACTGCGCGTATCAGCAACCGCCGTGACAAACATGGATTTTCTACATGTTTTTACAGTTCATTGATGTCAATTGTACGATAAAAATCCACTGTTTGAGTGTGCTTTCACTTCGGTTTTGTAATATTTTGAAGTTTGATACTCCTTTGAGTGTTTTTGTTAAATTATAGGAAAATGAGCAAAAATTGGAAAAACTTAAGTAAAGACGAAAAGACGGAAAATGACGAGCAAAATACCGACAGAGCCAGACACCCAGCGGTCGCTGGCTATGCAAAAGTCAAGCGAATTCAGCCGCGATCTCCTAGCGACCGCGGGGTACTCAGCGGGCGCGGGACCTGTCCGATTTTGGAGAATTTTTGCCATATTTTGATTATGTTAAGTTAGGGTTTTTGTTTTCTTTGCCTTCTATGATCAAACCCTAATTCCAGCCTGTAAATATGGGTGCTTAGGCACACAATACAACAACCTACAACCTCTCTTTCATTCTTTTATCATATTTTTAGTTTTAGTGTTTTAGAGCTTTTGGAGATTTGAAGACAAGGATTCAAGAGTTCAAGACTTTATTATGTCTAGCTAATTCTTTTATTTTATGTTTATGTTCTCTTTAATTATGTCTAGCTAATTCTTTTATATCCTAGGGTTAGAGAGTAGATGAATAATTAATTTTGTTCTTCAATCAATCGATCAATTACGACCTTCTCTCTCTTCTTATGTTCTTGCTTTGATTGTTTTCTTGATTAATTGGCCATTAATTAAGCATAATTTGATGTGATTGGACTCGGGAGATGAAGCTTATCACATGATCTAGAACATAGGACATACATCACATAATAACCGGGAGGGGACCAGTTTTGTATGAGAACTTTGGTCTTAGGTGCTTTTAGGAGTTGCATGCATATGATGATTGTTGGGGACGACAATACTTACATCTGATCTATGGTTTAATCTCTACGGGAGTAGGATTAGCTAATTGAGTGATCGTTCTAAGAAGAGTCGAGTCATTGTGTTAATTGATTAATTGATTGAAGTCAAAGTTTATTATTCATTGAAATCGAAGCCTTGTGATATTTTTCTCTTATTAATTTTTACTTTATTTGGTTTTTTTGTTTCTATTTATTTGCATATTAGTTTAGTTAAAATTCTTCATTCGAAAGTCTAAATTGAGGATAACAATTGAAAGTAGTATTTACTAGCATTATAATCTCTGTGGATACGACCTTGTTTCCCTATATACAATAGCACCCGTACACTTGCGGCGTGTTAATAAAATAGCGAACAAGGTCCCGCTATGCAACGACGACCCCTCAAAAGTTGTCAAAGTGGGCTATGCAGGTACCCCTCAGCTCAGAGAGAGGGTTATCTCGTTACTGCATGAATATGGCGACGTCTTCCCTTGGTCGCCGCTAGATATGACCGGGGTATCCCCTAACATCATCACTCACCGGTTGAACATCGATCCCGGCATCAGGCCGGTCAAGCAAAAACAACACCTCTTCGCATCTGAAAGGAACAAGGTCATACACGACGAAGTGCATCAACTTCTTGATGCACGGATACTCTTCGAAGTCAAGTATCCCACTTGGATTGCAAACCCAGTGATGGGGAAGAAGGAAGGCGGAGGATGGCGCATGTGCGTTGACTACACCGACCTCAACAAGCACTGCCCGAAGGACTGCTATCCCATTCCGAACATAGATAAGAAAGTAGCAGCCCTTGTAAGTCATGAGACTTTTTGTTTCTTAGATTTGTATAAGGGTTACCACCAAGTCCTTATGAGTGAGGAAGATGCCCCCAAAACGGCCTTCATCACGGACTTTGGTATTTTTGTTTATAAGAAAATGCCCTTCGGCCTTAAGAATATCGGGGCCACCTACCAACGTCTTGTAGATAAGATTTTTAAATGACATATTAGTAGAATAGTTGAGTTTATGTAGACGACATTGTCATCAAAAGTAAACAACAGGAAACATGTGCGGACGATCTCAAGGTCATCCTCGAAATACGTCGGTGGGTGAACTTGAAGTTGAACCCAAAGAATTGCACCTTTATGGTCCGGTCCGGAAAGTTCTTAGGGTCCTGGGTGAGAAAGGAAGGACTGGAAGCTAACCCCTCTAAAGTCCGAGTTGTACAGAATATGGTGATGCCGACCAAGGTACATGATGTCCAACGCTTCACTGGATCTCTAGCCGCGCTTAGCCTATTCCTCTCACAAGCTACCGAGAAGCAGCTCTTGTTCTTCAAGGTTCTAAAAAGGCGCCGATTTGGATGGACGAGCACAAATCCGCCTTTGAGGAGCTCAAGAAGTACATTCCTAAGCTCTCAACCCTATCTGTCCCAAAGGAAGGCGAATTACTCTCTCTGTACCTCGCAGCTTCGGATGAAACCAAAAGTGATGTCTTAGTAAGGGAAGAAGGACGTCGGCAACTTCCAGTTTACTTCATTAGTAGGGCCCTGTAATCCCCTGAGGCGAGGTACCAACCTTTGGAAAAAGGTTGCACTGGCCTTAGTAAATGCAGCAAGAAGACTCCGACCTTACTTCCATGCACATGAAATACGAGTTCTGACCGATTTGCCACTCCGAAAAGTCCTAACAAAGCCGGAAGCCTTGGGTAGAATTGCAAAGTGGGCAATTGAGCTGGGAGAACACTCTATCTCATTTTGCCCATGCAAGGCTATAAAAGAACAAGCCCTGGCAGACTTTTTGGTGGAAACCCGGTTTACCTTCACTCCGGATGCCGAAGTCGCACAACCCGAAAGCACTTCGGCCGCCGACCAGGAACAGATCGCGCCCAAAGAGTGCTGGCAAATGCACATAGATGGAGCTTCGGGAAAAGCGTGAAGTGGAGCAGGGATACTTCTTATTGACCCTGAAGGAAAAGAGCTCACATATTCACTCTGGTTCATCTTCCCCACCACCAACAACGAAGTAGAGTATGAGGCGCTGATCGCGGGACTTCGGTTGGCAAAAGAACTAAAGGTACCAGCCTTAAAAGTTTATAGTGATTCACAAATCATTGTAAACCACTTGTTAGGGACCTACGAGGCCTGAAGTGAAAGGCTGAAGAGGTACCTCGAATAAGCAAGGCAGTTGAAGAGCTCATTCACTTATTTCGAACTACTTTGCATACCTAGAGGAGAGAACATCCGAGCCGAAGCACTGAGTAAGATGTTTTCCTCCCCAAGCACTTCTCCAATTGAAGAAGTCCTACACAGAAGTATAGATGAGGCCGAAGTGGCCGTACTCACCGAGGAACTGAGCTGGATGACCCAGATCCAAAATTATTTGGAGAACGGCGAACTACCCGACGACAAGACAGAAGCTCGTAAAATCATGAGTAGGTCATTAAGGTACATTCTACAAGATGGCGTGCTGTATAGAAAATCGTACCTGCAACCTCTCCTCGGATGTGTAGCACCACAACAAGCAGATTATGTTCTCCGAGAGATTCATGAAGGATCATGTGGGAGTCATATTGGAGCCCGTACTCTCTCAAAGAAGGTGTTGTGATGGCGATACTATTGGCCCACAATTATTCAGGACTCAGTGGACTTCGTCCAAAAGTGTCCTAAATGCCAGGCCCACGGGACAGTGCCGAGGTTACCTCCTAATGACCTCGTCAAAATGCAAAGTCCCTGGCCATTCATGCAGTGGGATATTGACATCGTAGGACCATTTGATACAGCTCCCGGTCAACTTAAGTTCTTAATAGTGGCCATAGATTATTTAACAAAGTGGGTTGAAGTCAAGCTGCTAGCCAAGATCACAAGTAAGAATGCTCAGAACTTTGTGTGGAAACACATCGTGTGCAGGTTCTGAGTGCCACACATTCTAGTCTCGGACAATGGGACACAATTCACGGATAAAGTGTTCATAGACTGGTGCTGCGAACTCAATGTCCAATAAAGGTTCACTTCGGTAGCCCACCCCCAATCTAACGGGCAAACCGAGGTGACAAACCGAACTATTGTCCGAGGACTCAAAGCACGCCTCGACCGAGCTAAAGGCGATTGGGCTACCAACGTTCCTCAAGTCTTGTGGTCATATCGTACCACACCCCGAACATCAATGGGCAAAACACCCTACAACCTCGTGTATGGCATTGAGGCGGTCATTTCGGTCGAGATAGGACTACCAAGTCCTCGAACCATCAACTTCTCAGCCGAGGGAAATGAAGAAGGCCTCAGAGCCAACTTGGACCTCTTCGAAGAAAACGAGAGCTCGCCCACATCAAAGAAGCCCGATACAAACAACAAGTAGCTCGATATTTCAACCAAAGAGTTCATTCCTGACAGTTCCAAGTGGGCAACCTTGTTCTTCGAAACAATGAGATCAGCAAGGCTGAGAAGCTAGGAAAACTGGAAGCCACTTGGGAAGGACCCTACCGAGTAGAAGAGAACCTCGGCAAGGTTCTTACCGCCTCGCCCGTATGGATGGCGAGCTGATACCCCAAGCCTGGCACATTTCTCATCTAAAAAAAACTACGTATAAGAAGGATTTTTTGTTTTATATCATTTTAGGGTCAATATGTTTAGGATTGCAATTTCACCCAGTTTCCTTAATAAAATTTTACTTCATGCGTACATTTATGGTTGTCCGGTCTTGCATTCCCTCTTACATAACATATATTACACACAAATACCTCTAAGTTTGTCATATCATATGACGAACGAGGCCTCCCTCTCAAGTTTGGTACTTCTTGTACCAACCGAGGATAATTAAATGCGCATAAAAGGGGACCGCCCCTCCCGATAAACCTCGGCAAAATAGGCACTTCAAAGTTTTTCGAACTCAAGTTTGAAAACCCCTCTTTTATTTAAAGTTCGGCATAATTTTTTAAGTTCGTCGAACGTCTCTTTAATAAGTTCCACAAACACGTAAGTTTGAGGAACCACAAATGTATCTTGGTAAACACTGAAGTTAACCGAGCTATTAAATAAAATATTATGGTAAAGTTCTTGCATATTTTCTATAAAAAGAACATTCACAATTTAACAGAACAAGTTCGGCCATTAAAGGCATGAACATTCAATATATTACGATTGAAAGATCCAAAGTACATATACAAGTTCTACGCCGAACCCGGAGGTTTGCTAAAGCTAAGCCATTTACTTGTGAAATCCATATCAAGGATTTCATCTATGTTCATACGGCCCTGGCCTCGTCCACTAGCTTGCCCTCATCCTCTTGCTTGCCCTTGGCCTCGAGAACTAGATGCTCCTCGGCTTTGACCAAACCGAGCTTGTTTATTAAAAGCCCACTCTCGTTCCTCTGCGAGCTGACGTGTGAAGTCATCGGAGTAATGGACCTCGGTTCGAGAGCTCGGCCTTTGAAGGGTCTCCATGGGAGCATAATTGTCAAGAAACCGTCGGAGCTTCGATTTGCGCTCCATCACGCATTTGTAAATGCTCGCCAAGTCTCTCAACACAAGGATCTGCCTGTCAAACTACGGGATGACAGCCCGTGTTCGGCCTTGGTCTTAATGCATTCTTTAGCATGCTCGGTGATTTCTCTCCGGACATCGCTGATCGTCAATCCACCTCGCTCCATGATCAATGCCTCGTACTCGGCATGCTCCTCAGTCATCACCTTAGCATCTTCATTGGAGATCTTGAGCTTTTCCTCTAACTTAACGAAGCGAGTGTACAGGTCGTCGTACTTGGTCTGCTGATCTAAAAAATTGATATTAGCTTCCTCCCTCGTATGACGAGCTATCCCTTGCCAGTACAGCACCTCGCCCTCTTTCTTGTTGACGAGGTCGTGCAAGTGTCGAAGATCAGCTGACAAGTAATGCCAGTCTAATAGATGCAAGAAAAAGTTCTTTTATTGATGGCACAAAGGCCAAAAAGGGGTCGGCACCCTAAAGGTGCCGAGGTACAATAGGCCCTACAAAAAAAAACACAATTAGGAACCGACCTCGGCTCCATCGGCCCCAAGACCTCCTCCTCGTCGCTGGCCATTGGCAGGCTCCTCTGGGGCTTAGAGGTAGCCGATCTCCACCAGCGTCGCGGTCGACGCTGCAGCCCTGCACCGCCTCGGCAGTCAGGAAGGTGGGGGTGGAAACCAAGGCCTTCACCACAGGGAATTTCGGAATTCCCTGGGTGAAGACCCTCACATAGTCCCGCATGATGTCATCGGGATAGGTGTCCTTGCGGCCATATTTGGCCAGGTCCAGCGTGGGAAACTCCCCCGCCACCTCCTCCAACTTGCGGGAGACAACAGAGGAGTTAACCACCTCGGCCAGTTCAGTAGCCAGCTCGCCGAACTGGCTGGAGAAGAAGACCTAGGAAGCGGCAGCTTCAGCCTCCCGACCGCGGATGGCGGCCAGTTCCGCCCGCAACGATTCAACCTCAGTCTTCGACCGCTCCAGGGCCGCCTCCCGACGCTGGACCTCGACCTCCCAACGAGCCACCTCGTTCGACCAGGTGGACTTCGTCTCCGCCTCCCTCTTCGCGGCCCCCTAGCAAGGGCCTTGGCCTCCCACACCTGAGAGACCAGCTTGGAGCCGGCCTCCCCCAGGGCCTTGATCGGCCCCACCAGCGATGACACCACCTCCAAGGCCTTGTTCGGCCCCACAAGCCCGGCCACCACCTGTATACACAAGTCAGTATTTGCCTTACGCACAAATAATACTAAAAAACTACTACATCGGATAGTGGTCGGGAAAGAGTGATGGACACGGTGCTCTCCACGTCAATAGGGACCATGGAGAGAGGAAGCTTCGCCGGCTTCATCTTCTTCCGGGAATTGACCCCGTTGGGCTTCCCGGTCCCCGCCTTCGGGGAACAGAGCAGAACGTCCATCTTTGGAATGGACGTCGCCTCAGACTCCTCCGTCCTCGGCCTCTTCCCGAATGTCTTCTCGGCGAACTTACTCACTGCCAAAGAAACAGAGTTAGCACCCACTAACAACAACATAAAGCAATAGAAGGAAGAATCCTCACCCGTTAGAGGAGCCCTCGAAGTACGAGGGTTAAACGGACTCAAGCCCACCTGTACGAGGTCAAGTTCCTTGTATTCGCCCTCGACGATCCCTCTCTTCACTAGAGGATCGACGAGGGCATCGAGGGACTTATCCACACTTGGCGAAGTAAGGGAACCCTCTACCCAGGGGTATTCCCTGACCCCTTCCACCTTGCAGAAGAATTTTTTTGTGTCAATTCAGTACCTTAGACCTCATCTCGACTTTGAAGTCGGTACGAGGATGGAGATAAAACCAACCCTTGCTAACCTTGGGTTGGTAGAACCTAAGTAACACACCGAGTGACAGAGTCACTCCGGTTCGGTGTGCCTCAACACCCACACCTCCTAGTTGTTGAATAGCATTCGGCGATAACTGCCCTAATGGCAGTCCAAAAAATTAAAGAAATTCTGCAATGGCGGAATATAATGGGAATCTCAAGCCATTACGAAGGTGATCTTCGTACATGGTAAAAAAAAACCTGATCGGAGGTGAAGCCCTATCCTCCAATCGGGGGACTAAAACAACGGATTTCTCCGGAAATAAAAAGTCCTTGGCCAAGGCCCGGACGGACAAATCAGACAGAATGGAGGTGGTTTCAACCACCAACCCCGACGCAGATGAGACTGAAAAACAGACACTATAATCTATAGATGAAGCCCCCCCCTCCCCCCGACTACAAACCCTTTGACTTGTACAAAATCCAAAAAGGTGGTAGAAGAAGAAGAGCTGGCCATAACTTACTTGTGATTGGACACAACAGAGAGTTGATCGAGGGGATTTTTCGGAAATAGGCAATCACCACTACTCAGAGAATTCTAGCAACTATTGTGGAGTGCAAATGAGAAGAATTTTTGGAAAAGGCGGGTTTAGCGTATTATATACACCTCAAACAATCCCCCCAACTGTCGCCCTTTCGGCTTTTTGCAGCTTTATCGGGATACGGAACGTCGCATTAAATGCACCTGACAAGGCGTGTTTTCAGCCTCGACAACTTTTCACCTTCCCCGCCTTGGTACATAAGTAACATCATCCTTACGAGGAGGGGTAACGTACTTTTCTACGCAAACCGAAGACCTCGGTACATAAGTTACCTCGTCCTTACAAGGAGGGGTAACGTACTTCTCTTCGTACACCGACGAACTCGGTACATAAGTTGTCTCTTCCTCGCAAAGAGGGGTACTCTTTTTACCTCGTCCTCTTGAGGAGGGGGTATTCTTTTTCTCTCGTCCTCGTAAGGAGGGGATATTCTTTTTACCTCGTCCTTGTAAGGAGGGGGTACTCTTTTTTACCTCATCCTCGTAAGGAGGGGGTACTCTTTTTACTTCGTCCTCTTAAGGAGGGGTATTCTTTTTACCTCGTCCTCGTAAGGAGGGGGTACTCTTTTTACCTCATCCTCTTAAGGAGGGGGTATTCTTTTTCCCTCGTCCTCGTAAGGAGGGGTATTCTTTTTTACTTCGTCCTCGTAAAGAGGGGGTATTCTTTTTACCTCGTCCTCTCAAGGAGGGGGTAATCTTTTTACCTCGTCCTCGTAAGGAGAGGGTATTCTTTTTACCTCGTCCTCGTAAGGAGGGGATATTCTTTTAACCTCGTCCTCTCAAGGAGGGGTAATCTTTTTACCTTATCCTCATAAGGAGGGGTACTCTTTTTACCTCATCCTCTTAAGGAGAAGGGTATTCTTTTTCCCTATTCCTCGTAAGGAGGGGGTACTCTTTTTACCTCGTCCTCGTAAGGAGGGGGTATTCTTTTAACCTTGTCATCGTAAGGAGGGGGTATTCTTTTAACCTCGTCATCGTAAGGAGGGGGTACTCTTTTTACCTCGTCCTCATAAGGAGGGGTATTCTTTTTCCCTCGTCCTCGTAAGGAAGGGGTATTCTTTTTACCTCGTCCTCGTAAGGAGGGGGTATTCTTTTAACATCGTCCTCTTAAGGAGGGGGTACTCTTTTTTATCTCGTCCTCGTAAGGAGGGGGTACTCTTTTCACCTCCTCCTCTTAAGGGGGGGTATTGTTTTCCCTCATCCTCTATATATCCTTGTACCCTACCCCTACGTTTTGGGGTGCTCTGATAGGATATGGCCCAACCACCTCGTCCTCGGTCCAATTTCCTCCACCGAGATAACCTCGGCCCATGAAGTTCGGCCCAGCTCGACTAAGACTTCAAGTGGGGCTAGGATTGCTCGAAAGATCAAGGATATCCAAAATATCGAAGTTATCCAGAATATCAAGATTAATCCAAGGAGATAAGCCCAAATAAAGGGATAAGGCTGATGCTAATTAGTATTGTATTAGGATTAGACTCCTCAAACATGTAAAACTCTATACTTACTAGCGGGTTGTCCGCGCGTTGCGACGGAAAAAATTAAATATAAATTGTGTTTGTGTTGGAATGTGAATGAATCTATTAAGAAAATTAATAATAATAATTAAATGTTAGTGTAAATAATAGCTATTGGACTTGAGAGTGAGAGTAAGCCCAAAAGTAGAATTAAAAAAAATAAATGCATAAGTTAGGAATCGAACTCGGGTCTGTGTTTTGCATATCTATTTTTAGTAAAAATAAGGGCATTTTAGACATTAAAAAATATTTACATATCTATTTTTGAGGGGGTCTATTCTTATTATACTAGCGTGTGCCTTGCGTCGGGAAAAATTAAATATAAATTGTGTTTGTGTTGGAATGTAAATGAATTTAATAAAAATTAGATGTTAGTTTAAATAATAGTTATTGAGCTTGAGAGTAAGAGTAAGCCCAGAAGTATAATTAAAAAAATTAAATAAATACATCAGTCAGATTCGAACTCGGGTCTGTATTATGCATTACTTTCTATTTTTAATAAAAAACTAGGTATTTTGGACATTTCAAAACTAACGAAAAGAATAATATTTCTATTTATAGGGGGTTAGATAATTATTATATAATAGTATAGATAATCGTAATATTCATTTGTAAATTAAAAAAATCAAGCATTCTCACCCCAACTAGGTTTTATAACAAATGTCAAAATATTCGATTAGTTTATGATGTGATCATGACACATTTAATCTTGGTACATAAATCAAATCACAAATTGTTAAATAGATAGTATTACCT
>JAOWBJ010020785.1:0-10927 GCA_028566335.1 Monarda citriodora
GTATATATTTCCTTTTATTATGTCTTGCATATAATTTGCATTGTCTATGTCTTATAGGGTATGTATGGAATCGCCCCATATAATAAGCTGGTTATAATCAGAGTGGTACAAACATTGATGCAGCAATAAAATGTTACACAATTTCTAATGTGAAATTGACAGATACACATAACAACTTCCCTTATTAATCTGCTGGTAATGGTACAACCCTTGATGCACATGCAAAGGTGATCTGGCAAGATTCGTCTACAAACACCGTGTAATTATGCGCGGGCCTAGCAAGGAACGGAGGCAGACGAACCAAAAGCCCACAAATGCAGACGTCGTCAACTTCTTTCAACCACCTGCAGCAATCGAGTTCAGCCAATGTTTCTTTGTGCCTGTGGTGATGGTGGTGGTGGTGCCTATTATGGTGGTGGTGGCTATCAACTGGAGGAGAAGGTGGAGGAACTGGCTTATAAGGCAACATTGCGCATGCTCGATTTGCTAATGCAAACTGCGAAGCACAAAGTGGAGGACGATGTGCTGGTGGCAATGGGTGGTGGGAAACCCACTGGCTTTCTGCCGTTGGGTACAGCACTAAGAGCATCAGAGTTGCAAGCAAGTGGAGGAGGATGGATTTATCCATGTCCTCTATTTCTCGGTTCTCTGCAGAAATGTAAAGAGTGGAGGAAGTTAGCTACCAAATAATCTTTGCGGAGGCTTATATAGGTGTTGTATCACAAGCATTGCATGATCTTAATTAGGTATGTATTTGGGTGGAGTGAGCAACTACAAGATAACAACAAAGAGAAACCAGTTTAATAATCTTGCATTCATTTTGCATCCCCAAAATTTCTATTAGCTATCCATAACTAAACACGACGGGGAACTGTGTATCAAAATAAACGAATATATAATTCACAAATACTTGTGTGATAAATTTTCAGAAGAAAGATAGGAAGTAACTAGTAAGGCAATAAGGACTTCACATATTACCAGGCGAAGCCCCGTTTCAGCACTCTGAGATAAAAAATTCTCTACTAGCAAGCATTTGATCATCAGCAACCATCTCAACCGTATCAATCGATCTGCCTAATTTAAATTAGTGGATAATTTCAAGATATTCGTAGGAAAATAAAATATGATAGATGACACATAAAAGAGGCCAACATCAGCAGACCAAAAAAACATGCATAGTTGAACTATCAACATATCCAACCTCATGAATGTAGCAAATCTTACAACACCTCGTCCTTATCGAGCCACGAGCAAGTAGAATGGACGTAGTTTGGGTTCTACATTCAACATTAGGATGCTAATAAATTCTACAACCAGCAAAACAAGAGCAAAAAAGAGAGGAATTACCAAACTTTCGCAGATCCTTAACCATGTGCTCTAACATAACAAATTCGTGTCTACTCAGTATAGATAAGAAACAGCGTCTTTCATAAATTTATAGAAGAAACAGATACAAGCATGCGTTGGTGGTTTTATTAAACAATGACACTGCATAAGAGCATAAGAGAGATGCAGAATATATATCATTTACTATGTTTAAACACCATGGCATTTACCTTACCAGATCCAGAGTTTCTTCTTGAAGCAAGATCAGCTTCACAGAGAGTTCTCGCTTCATAAATCTGTATTCTGCTCATCGCATTTCAGTTCTTCATCCCTAGCAGTCACGAGTTCCACATCCTTCCGAAAAAATTCTCTACGTTGTCTCAGATTCTCAGCCCTCTCCTTCCATCCCTCTTCCAGCATTTCAACGAACCTATTCTTTATCTCAAGCATTGGATCAAGATCAACCAGCTCCTCACCCTTATACGCTTCCCTCAACATCGCTGTCTGAATTCCACCCTTCAACGACATATAAAAAATCCCCGAATGCCTCGTGAACACACTCGTGAACGCATTAGAATACCTAAAATCCTCACTAAACTTGCCTAGAACCGGCACTGGCACTCTCTTAAAGATTGAGAGAGAGAGCAGCTCGTGGAAAACCCCCACCATCCTCTTCTCCATTTCCGGAGAAGCAGGATCCAAATGCGACGCATCTTCGTATGGAGAGATGTAAGGCAACTCCATCCAATCCCTAACCCACTCCCTCATTTCCTTCTTGAAGAAGAACCCAGGCGGAAGCTTCCACTCAAATGCAGGTCTGACGTTAATCCCCATCAACCTCGATTCTTCCTCTGCTCGCCTCTCGATAACAGATTTCGCAAACTCCTCATTCCGAGAAACCAATTCAAGGTACGACCTTCCCTCTCCTCCCGTCCCCACCAACCTAAAATACTGAGGATATGAAGGCACTAACGTCACCAGGAAATCATTAGGGAAACCGAATTCCCTCTTCACCTCAACCAATTTGTCAGCGGAAATGAATCCCCTCTTCGCCATCATAAGCAATTTACACAGCTTCTCCACGATTAACGGCTCATTCTCGCGGTAAATCAATCTCTCCTCCTCCAAAAACCGATTCAATCTATCACTAGGTCGGACGAACGAAACCAAATCAGATTTGGGCCTAATCCTATCCCTATATACATCAAATAAACCCGGATTCTGTGCGAGAAATGTTTCGACTTTAACGCGCAACCGCAGCCGCTCGCGGCGTTTATCTAAGTAGCGGAGCGGGATTACCTGACCCGGTTCGTTGAGGACTTCTCGGACTACCCGGTAGCATAGCCGCCATTTCTTGTCGTTCTCGATTGCTTGATCGAGCTTCGGATCCTTCCGCCGAACTACTTTTAGGTTAGACATTGAGGCATTGAATTGCAGGATGGAGTAGAGAGAAGATATCTTCTGATTAGGAGCTTGAAACCTTGATAATCGCCTGGATTTCCACAGCATTTCGATTTTCGAGTATTGATGACAATTAATTTCACAGCTATGAAATGAAGATCGCCGCTGTAGTGTAATACCTCTAGTCCGTTATACTTATGCAGTTTCTTTTCAATCTTTTGAAGTTTAATACTACCTCCATCCCATTATACATGTCCTATTTGCTTTGGACACAATAATCAATAAAAGTAATGATATGTGGTTATAATTAATTTTGAGGAGAGAGAGTTAATTGTGGTCAAATATTTCTACCCAAATTAGAAAGTGGACAAGTAAATAAAACGGACCAAAAAGAAAAGTGAGATAAGTATAATGAGATGGAGATAGTACGAATTTTAACATACTACTAATTTTGAATCTTTTTTCTTTATGAAATATTAAACTCGGGTTTTACTGGAAATATGTACCGAAAAATTCAGAAGATAGGGCCTGTTTGTTTTCACTTAGTATGCCCGATTTGATGGTTGACTCCGGCCCATCTCCTGACGAAACATGCGTTTGGTTCAATTGAGTTGTAAATCCTTCTGCCCGTCATTTCTACCCTGCCCGTCTGTTTTCAACGGGAATCAGCCTCAAAGTTAATCACTTCTCCCACCCCTGATTTCAGAATCACTCCTCCCGCATCACTCCTGAGCTTCCGCTAGAAAAACCAAAATGCCCTTCATCCAATGTCTGTTGATACATTAGGGTTTTTTTTCCCTCTGTCTCCAGACTTCCGATCTTCGTCTTCTCTGCGCGTGTGGCAGCTTGAGAAGTCACAACACCGGGTAAGCTCTCGCTGAATTCGTTTCCTTTTTTTCCTATATTATTCCTTAATCGCAGATCTATATATGTTGTTATCTAGTCGTTTCTTTTGCGTCTCTGATTCTTAAATATTCTTCATATTCCACCATTTGAAGTTCGTAGCTTGGGTCGAAATTCCGCACTTTCCCCACCTTTTTTTTAAGATTCTCTAAACAAGATGGAAACTTTCGACGATTATACAAGTGAATTAGGGAGGAATTGTTAGTGCAATATGCTTGAATATGTCGAAATTAGGGCAAGATTCGCTAGAGAGGGAACATGATTTTGTAATTCTAGTATTTTAATTTTATCCTCAATTTCGGTCAAATTCGTCCCATAATAATTCATTGGATTACTCAATTGTGATTTTAATGGCATGAGATTGTGTTTTTAGCTATTCATTGCATAATGAGTAAATAAATGTACCCAGTTTTAATTCCTCCTCTCGAAACAATGCCAATGATTTTTAATTATTTATCAATCTGTTTGTTTACTAATTGCATTATTTTTAGTATGAGTTATGTTACATTACTGGTATGCTCTGTCGGAACTTCGCATGATATGTCCACGACTCTTAACAATAAAGAAATGTGATTTCAGCTTCAATTTACGTGTATAGCATCAATTAATATGAATAACAACTAACCATATATTTCTGCATTCTTTTGAATGTCCCCGTGCGTACGTTGTTATGGACGACTAGCTTAGTTATTTAATAAAGTATTGTTATGCATTGCCTACTTTCCGCTCTCTCTAAACTTGTTTTGCGTCTTATATAGAAATGTCAGAATTCCAGGAAGAACCCGTAGTCTTTGAAATCTTCAATGACTTGATGTTCGACGACTCAATTTTAGAAGTGATTTCCCTAATCATTCTTATCTGTTCCGTCTGTTCTCGAAAGAGGGGTCGGTCAGAATATGAGAGTCACTATTCTCTTTTAGATAGAATACCTTCTCAGGTGAAACGTTTGAATAGGCTAGTGGGAGTGATCGACGCTGATTGTATTGCGAATTTACGCATGGATAGGAATACCTTCGGTAGACTAGTTGTTATGTTGCGGGAAATAGGGGGTTAATTGATAAAAGGTTTGTTTCGGTAGAGGAGCAAGTAGCCGTGTTCTTAGGCGTCTTAGCACATCACAAAAAGAATAGAGTAGTTGGTTTTGATTACTGGCGATCAGGTCAAACAGTGTCCAAGTACGTCCACAAGGTACTCAAGGCAATCTTGATGCTTCACGGTATTTTACTCGCAAAACCAGAAGCTGTCTCTGAGGACAGTACGGATTCACGCTGGAGGTGGTTCAAGGTTTGTAATATCACATGCAAGAAAAACATATTCATAAATGTCTATAATTTTTCGTAAGATTCCATTATAATCGGTTTGCAGGGTTGTTTGGGTGCTCTAGACGGTACTTATATAAGTGTTAAGGTACCCGGGGTAGATAAGCCGAGGTTTAGGAATCGCAAAGGTGAAATATCGACAAATACATTAGCTGTTTGCGACAGACGCCTTCGTTTCGTTTATGTTCTTCCGGGTTGGGAGGGTTCAGCAACTGATTCCAGGGTGCTACGTGACGCAATGAATAGACCCAACGGGTTCAAGGTTCCTAGAGGTATTGCATTTTATTTTGTCGCTCGATGGATACCCGCTGCTCATAAAATACACTGTATTTTACCATTTTTTTACCTTTCGTAGTCAAACGTCATAGTTTTATTTCCTGCCTTTGCAGGCTGTTACTACTTGGCTGATAGTGGTTACGCGAACTGCGAAGGATTTCTAACTCCCTATCGTGGTTATGCAAGCGTTCCATTTACCAAAACGATAGTAAACTGTATTATGCAACATTGTTATTGGATATTCAGTGTGGTTATTTTTTTGTCCATTTTACAGGTCACTTGGTGTGAGAAAATGTCGACAAGAGATACTTCTACAAACGAATTCTCAGCTCCCGTGTGCGGTTGTAACCAAGGGAAAATGGTATTAAAGATGGCCGGGCCATATTCCCGAAACCCCGGTCGATATTACTACAAGTGTCCAGGATTTGGTGGGCCACGTTCATGTAAGAAATTTTATTGGTGTGATGAACTTCCTAGACAAATTCCGCAGAATATGAACGAGAATCGTTCTTCACTAGACCTGCGCGAAGTTAGTGATACGGCACGTCTTGTGTGGAGGTCGTCGAAGATAACAAGAAATCAAAGGAGCAACAAATACCTAGGGACCTACATCTTATTTTTATGGGTCTTGTTTTGCTTCTACTTGGTTTTATCATTGGGAAAATTATGTAGTATCATTTGTACGTTTGATTAGGCCACTGTCTTTTGTATCTTGAATTATTTTGCTTTCATATGTAGAATGCATCGAATGGTATCAAAACGAAGCGTGAATGTTTATCTTTGTCCTCACTTCTTCCATTGGTGTGTTTTGAATTCATCATTTTGTAGCTTTTAAGAGGACTGTACCTAGTCATAACTCACATACGTGAATTACATGTTTAAAAAAAAACACATAGTTAAACATATCACAAATTACTAATGCCATCTAATAGCTTAAACGAGTACCGTTTCAAGCCTTCCACCACATAATCGGGCTCGACGAGGAAGAGCAACTCGATCCCTTTAGCGGGACCCTTTTCCTGTCAACCTTTGTTTTCCCTTTGTTACCTTCGGAAGATCCGGCCCTGGATGCTTCATCTCCATCGTCGAAAAGTCGACGCTTCGCCACCAAGACAGGGGAGTTGACCTCTTCGGACACGACTTCATCTCCAGTATTCTTCACTCGATTCCCAAACAGCAAGGACAGTAGTGCGTAGTGAGGTTCCGCACGGTGGTAATACGCTTTGGTAAAACAATTTTGCTGTGTAGAAGCAACGAAAATGTAATATTTATTGGACGTCCATTTCGTAAGAACAACATTATAATATTTATGTATGCGATAAATACTAACCTCGAACAGACGTCTCCACGCGGATTCCGAAGCAACCACAACCTTATGAGTAGTGTCCCACCAAGTTTCGGAGTCGGTTTTCACCAAAGTAAACACCTCATACCGCTTTTTGTAGAGTTGCACGCGCTTAGTGAAGGCGTCGTCTTCGAACATTAGACCTTCGGTGTGGTTGAGATCCCAAGACGCAACCAAGCATGCATCGTCGAGATTAGATGGTTTCCCGTTGCCAGCGGAGTTGACATAACTCATAATGAGATCGAGATATATCTCATCCAAACGTTCATCCCACTCACCCGTATAGAAGTACTCGTACTGATGAGGGACAACAAGAGGTGGTGGTTTGGCCATTCTTTTTTTTTTTTCGAAAAAATAGAACGCGAAATTTGTGTTGCATGATCTATGGCCGAGGGCCATTATTTATAGACCACTGCTTTAATAGTGATCATCATACGTATGGCTCATGCATTGTTTAGAAGGCATGGATTGTCCATTGAGTAAAAAAAATGCTTCAAGTTCTGAAAAGTGATTTATTACTTTATTGGTTGATATCATGTCATGTTAAATCGCACTGTATTTTCTTGTCTTCTTTTGTTAGCTTTGGTAGTATATGACATAAAGTATTTCCCTTGTGATTTTCATACGATTCCCACTCACCATTACATGATTTTTTATTTGATGCATGTTCCCTATAAATAACCACCTTTGCTCGCCCAATACACATCATCAAGCCACTCATTAATTCCCCTAGTCTCAATGGTTACTTTTCTAACTTCTCAAGAAGAATACTTCTACACTTCTCCGTGGACAAAAGAGCGAGATCATCTTTTCTTAAGTCTTATGTTTGGATGTCACAGTCCAAGCAGAGGTGGATTGGATACTGATGTGCTGGCGGCTTCAACTCTCAGTCGAGTTTTAAGAGAAATTAATCGTGCCGAAAAACTACATCTTGAAATCGGTGATCTAAGGTCACGATTCGGCCATCTCAAGGAAAGATACGAAGCGTGGACTCTCTTAATGAATGAAAGAGAGGCTATATTCGACACGGAAAGGGGAGTCGTTTATGCACCTGACTCGGTTTGGAAGGACCTCGTTCAGGTACGTGAATGTCGTCGATTGCGTGTTTAATTTTCATATTCTTCCGTAGTTGGACTTTACGTGCTCCCTCAAAATTTTTTTAAGTAATATATTATACCATTTTAAATTTATTCCACAGGAAAATCCAAGAGTGAAAGCCTACTACTACAAAGCCGAGCCACAGTTGATGATGTTGTCCGAGTTATTTTCGATGATTTCAGATGTTGCTCCATCCCAATCATCTCTTGAAACAAGCGGAAACACTGAAGCACAGATGCTTCGTAAACCAAATACGAGCAATTTCTATGGGTCGTCGTCAAGTCAATAAATCCGTCGAGAGATTTTTATTTCATTCTGTTTATGCATTCCGGTCTTCGTTGAATATGATCAATTACGTATGGCTTGTAATATGGCAGGTGGCACCGCAACGCTATTATAATAAAGATAATATAATTATCTACGGAAGTCCAATATGTATTTTACATGATACTATATTCATTGCTTTGAGTGAGTTAAAATGAAAAGAAAAAAATTTAACTATTGAAGAATCTCAAAATGACAACCCGTGAACTACTTGTCGATATTGGTCATCTTTTCAGTCCTGCAAAGTGAAAAGGCAGTGAATCAATTGTACTGGATCTGCATAATGATAATATTTGACATGCATGAATAGAATCCAATGTTTAACATTTTCGCCAATAAACAACCAAAGTCCATGCATTTTTTGATAACACATACAGCGATTGATTTCAGCCGAATACAACATAATCATCGACTCCAAGTCGAGATTGATCAAAAGCAATACAGAGAATATCCGACCGCACAAAACGAATATGAACCTAAGCATCTCAAGAAGTAAATGTTCGATGCTTAACAAAATGAAACTCACATGTCAGCGAGTTAGTAGTTCAGTGTTTATCACCCAAAATATATCACAGTTTTCAGTAGACATGCAGCATACAAATGTCCAGAATAAGTTAGGGATCGAGGTTGAGGATGCAGGCGACGTAAGCTGGACGTGCATCCTCGGTTAATCCCAGAAACATGTCCATTTTAGCTGGATACTCATAGAGTAGCTCACCTGCCTGAAAAGCCTGGTTCAAAGTTAAACCCTGGATTGCCTGTATCATAGGCCATATGTCGACACGAGGCTTGTTCACGGGAGGTGTCTTCACGAATTTTTCGTTGAAAGCCTCGTACTTTGCGACATTTGTCTGTTGAATCTACCCGACGAGATCAACAAGATTGCTAATGTTGTCTTCGAAGTGCATCTTCCTTCGTTGTTTCGAGGGCTTAGAAGTTCCCACAGAAGACCGCGTCCCCACTTCATCCCCAATTGAAAGGTTGGGATTCTCGCCCATATAGTCGACACCATCAACAGCAGCATATGTACCAATCGGAACAGTATCTTCGTTGTCCATCAGCAAATCATTGACCATATCGATGAATTGGGCAGCACTCTCACCCGTAGCACGATCCTTGCCGAATATGATTCTCCAATCTTCGAGATAGTCCCAGTTCTTGTACCTCCATTTGGCGATGCTAGAATTTTGCTGTGTTTAAGATTATAAGATAATGGAAAAAAATGTGATTAAATTCTGTCTAAGTAATGATAAAACGTTTTGAAATATAATTCGATTTTTCATTATCTTGCAGTGAACTGGACACGAAACATCCATTGTATGAGACCAACTTAAGAATCAAATTGCTGCGTGTAGAATGTCTTACCGCGCACAAGCCGTCCCACTGATCGTCGCCGACATCGATTCGATTGTCACCGTTGGCATTGAAACCGACCCCGCTTGTGTTCAGTATGTCCGTTAATGTGGAGTACGTGCGCTTCCAACCTGTCAGCTTTGACTCGATGTGTGGTTTTCCCCGGATATCAGTGCCCGGAAAAACCTTCTTCATCGCCAACTCCAGCTCGCGGTAATAACCACCCTTGAACCCGTTGTCAGTTTTCCAGCCCTCCCCTACCAGTTCTTTCACAGCAGACAGCAAGGTCTCTTCCTCCTTACGAGTCCAAGATCGATGTTTTCCCTTTTTTTCCTTGATTAACCAATAAAAGAAGAAGGTAATTCGTTAGAGAACGACAACCTTATGAGGGAATATGAGTCGAGTCAATAACTTATGCCACAAATGCAAACAAATTCAAAACTTAGAAAGAATCGCATTTCTGTTAATCCTGTTATGCTAAGCTACAGCCTACGTTATATGATGGACAGGATATGGCTTTGCTAGATCCACTGGGAAAATTTGGTTATTGCTGAAACAGAAATTATTTAACTATGAAATTCCGTTCTGGCGCTATAAATGTTTTAAAGCCATAAGGAACATGAAAAATATGGGAACAAAACCAATTATGGATCTTTTGAATACATCATCTATAAACCAAAACGATGAGGATGCCATGTAAGATAGTATAACTATTACATCCACTCGGCACTACAACGAGGCATATCAATTGCTCTAATGGTGCCGTACCTTTTAATCGTTCTCCGGCTAAGTTATATCAACTGATACACAACTAATTGACTGCGATTGAAAAAACCTACTACACCTATTACAAAAAGGGGAAATTTCTAGGGCATGCATTTACCAATATGGTGTATTATGAGGAAATAGTGGAATTCCAAAATGCAAGATTCGTCAATCGAATTAATTTAATTTCAGAATTTATGTGAAATATACTGAAGCACACTTAAACCCAGAACAACAATGCGAAGAAAACATATCTCTCGATAATAAAACACATAAACCATTAACGACTGACCTTCGGATATAGTGGAAGACATTTTCGGCGACTATTGAACACTGGATTTCGGTTGTTCCAGTGTTTGCGAACTGATTAACCCGGAGTGAAGAGCTACGACCAATCTGCTTGGTAGCCCTCTGTGGTCGAAGGCTTGTCGCTGTTTGGGTGTGGGTGGAAATGAATTAGGGTTCGCGTTAAATACTAGGCATCTTGGTAAATCTAATGCAACATGCGGGGATATATTAGTAATTCAACCATTTTTCCGGTCCAACAATGGTAAAGCAAACGGATGGAATATTTTAGCGGGCTGGGCAAATCAACTCAAATCATGCAATACAAACATAAGAGTTTTGACTGGACTTGTAGTCAAAATATGTACATCTCAGGCCATATATGCGAGAGAATCCTTTCCGGCCCAATCCAGCGTAAATATGACCAGGTGAAAGCAAACGGGACCTCATTTTATTAGACTAGCGTGTTGCCCGCGCGTTGCGTCGGGAAAAATTAAATATAAATTGTGTTTGTGTTGGAATGTGAATGAAT
>JAOWBJ010021002.1:0-10921 GCA_028566335.1 Monarda citriodora
AAAAGATTTACGACAAATATATCCTGAAAAGCTACCGCAAGAAGAAAGAGGTGGAATTTTACAATCTGAAACAAGGAAGGATGTCAGTCACTGAGTATGACACAATGTTCTGTGACTTGTCGAGATACGCGCCAGGACATGTGAACACAGATGAGAAAATGGCAAAAAAATTATGTGCCGGTCTGAGGCATGAAATTCGACTAACATTGGCCAGTCATGGAGGACTATCATATGCTGAATATTTGAGCAGAACTTTGGAGGTTGAGGCAGCCATGCCTAGCGATAAACCCGCCCACACTTCGGCATCAGCAACAACTCAATCTCAGTTGCCACATCATGGTGAAAAGTGGAAGTGGATCGACAATAGGAATAGTAACGGAAAAGGGCCATGGCAGGGACAACAACGCCCTCCAACTTTCTAGAAGCTGACTAACCAGACACCGGCTCGGAACATCCCGCGCGCCCCTATTCCTTGCCCGAGATACAAAATGGTGCATGAAGGAATTTGAAAAGCTAGGAGCAACAACTATTATGCGTGTGGACAACTGGGGCACTATGCCAACAACTGTCCAACTAAACAGTAGAGAGTGAATCCGAATGCAAGGCCGAATTAGCCAGGCCCGCATCAACAGCTTCGAGGCCTACAAGCTCAGCCAGGGCCACAACCATGATAGTCAGCCCCACCACAGGCCCCTCTACCGCCCCAACATCAGCAATTCCGCCTGTACCAACGGCAGCAACATGATGCAAGAGCTTACGCGGCGAAGCAGCAGTAGCCTAAGAAAGATCCGGGAAATCTAGCAGGTATGGACACTCTTAACGACATACCAGTATTAATTATGTTTGATACGGGAGCTTCACATTCTTTTATCGCCAACACGTGTGTAGATAATCTAGAACTGCCAACTGAACCGATAGAGGCACCATTGAGAATTATATCACCAGCAGCAGGGACACTCACTTTAAAGCAACGCTACTCTAACCCGGAATGTATCATAGGCTCACGAAATATCATTGCGAGAAAACTCAGTATTATGCCCATGATAGACGTAGATATAATCTTGGGGATGGATTGGTTAGCTGAAAATTTTACCACGAGCCTTTGCCAAGAAAGAAAGATCTCCTTCCAAATTCCCGGTCAGGAAGCAACAATATTCCATGGGATCTCTATGGACAGTTGAAAGTCTGTTATTTCTACGCTTCAAGCAGCAACCCTGATGAGGAAAGTAAACCTAGCCTACCTCGTTTGCCTGAACGATGAAGTGAAGAACGAAGAGAAAGAAAAGATAGAAGACGTGGACGTAGTACGCGAATTTCCAGATGTGTTTCCCGAAGTATTGCCAGGATTGTCCCCAAACAGGAAGGTAGAGTTCACCATCGATTTGGAGCCTGGTTCAGCGCCAGTATCTAAGGTACCCTACCGAATGGCACCGAAAGAGCTGGAGGAGCTCAAAGTCCAACTTCAGGAATTGTTAAGTCTAGGTTTCATCAGGCCTGGTGTATCGCTGTGGGGAGCACCAGTACTATTCGTCATGAAGAAAGATGGTTCGATGCGCATGTGCATCGATTACCGCGAACTCAACAAGCTCACTCTCAAGAACAAGTACCCGTTGCCCAGAATCGACGATTTGTTCGACCAACTAAGGGGTGCAAGTGTGTTTTCGAAGATAGACTTGAGGTCCGTATATTATCAGTTGAAGATTCGACCAAAGGACATACCCAAGATAGCATTCCGAACCAGATATGGACACTCTGAATTCGTAGTAGTGTCATTTGGACTCACCAAGGCACCAGCAGTGTTCATGGATCTTATGAACCGAGTATTTTACCCTTTTTTTCTGGATAAATTCATTTGAGTGTTTATTGATGACGTGTTAATCTACTCTACCTACAGCGGGGGGAAGGCTACTTTCAACCCCCCAGGGGAACAAGGGGTATGCAACTGGTACCGAAAATCCCGCTCGTGCGAAAGATATTCAATTGTTGGTGAGCCTTATTTCACACATAAGGAGTTGGAATAGCTTGTCCCTAAAAGCCTTAATTAGTAGAGGGACAAAACCAATGTCTGCTCTTCCCCACCTCCACCTAATTAGTAAAGCAGTTAGCCCCAGGGCTTTATTCATATACAAGACTCCAGGGTTTGATATATCGGAAATTCAAGTTTCTAACCCCCCTTGTGGTTTGCTGGATGGGAAAACGTCGATTTTACGCACTAAACGAATAAATGTTTAGACATTTGAGCCTTCCTCGACCTGGAGATTCAACCTCGTTTGATTGTTCCCCTGCGCCCATACTCTCTTGGGAGTTGGGTTTGCCTTGTTTTCTCTGAAAAAGCCCTTGTTCTTCAGATGTGGTCCCAAACCTGATTATGGGAAGGAGTCCAGTTGTGAGCCCTAATCTTGCATAGAGATCGAAGATCTGGTAGCGTAATGGCAGCATCGGAATACGCAGGATGGGAGCTCTGCTCTGGTTTTGTGCCGTAGAGAGGGGGACAGGATCAGAGGAGTGAGCCGATACGTTCATGTAGGGCGCATAGCGGTACTCACCCAGCACTGGTCCTATACTTTCTTGCTAACTTGAACTACAAAAAGAGGACTAGTTTCCTACTTTAAAAAAGGAGCTTCTTAAAAGAGTTAGCTACAATTAGTAAGACTCCTATTCGTAGCTTACCTTTCTGTTATTACGACTTGGAGATATCTAATTCGAACGGAATGGAGATGTAACGGTTGAAAGAAACCGAAACTATAACTATAACCGGAACTTTCACTCTTGCCTATTCTTCTGCCTACTTCGCTTCGCTCTGAATGCATAATAAGACATTTCCAGTAGGAGAATTGAATGAACTTATCCCGTGCGGGTCACTTAAAGTTTTAACAAACAGGCCTGTCCTCGCCCTCTTTCATTCGTTCGCGTACTTCCCTTCGTTATCGGCATGATTACCTCCTCCTTGATACTGTCTCAGGCTCCTATTTCCCGGCCTATACCAGAGGAGAAGATTATGTGTTCTACCGCTACATCAAAGATTAATCTTACTTGCCAGGGCCTTGCCTTATCTTATTTGCTTTCTTTCCTGAGTGACATGCTTCCCGAAGAGAAGAAAGATCAGAGTCATCAGACTAGCTCCTAAGCAAGAGGAGAGAGGAGTAGTAAGAGGGTCTGTCGATACCAATCCTGTTGTTGTTTTGCTTTCTTGTTCATAAACATACTTATACCTCTTATCCCCTCTTCGTTACGGTCACATTCCCATTAGCTTGGAACCTTCCTCGCTAGTCTATCGTTCGGCTTGGTATGCCAATCGCTCAGGTTGGAATCTCCCCTTTGAGGCTGGAAAGGAGAGGGTCAACGGCTGAAAGGATCGCATACATCTAATCTAAGATGCGCTACTCCCGCTGATGTCAGCTAATGCGATTGCTTCGTCCATTGGTACCGAAGTGAACTCTCACTCTTTCCTTTATTACAACATTCTTTCAGATGTGAAGTAAGGAGCAAATCAACACTGGCAAGTGTCTATAGATAGAACCAGAGTAAGAAGGAAGGAACCAAAGCTATGAACTAGCACTTGTTGGAGATATAACTCCTACATCTTATTAAAGGAAATTTCTCTTTCTCAAGTACCACACTATACTAAGTAGTCTTTCCCATCGCTTACTTGCTTTGAATGTGTATGCTTATTCGAAAGACCTATTATACGGAATATTGCTTGATTGATTGGTTGATCCGGACAGGTAGTACGAATGTTGTATAGGAAAGGCTATGCTAAGAACGGCGGCTACAGCTACTGTTCTTGCTTGTTCCATTGTGGCTTACTCATCTCCTGGAACTATCACAAAACTCTAATCAACTGGAACGGCTGCTATAGCGATAGGTTTGGCTTGTGACAGAATCAGATATGCCTTTGATACAATGCCTCTTCCCTTAGGGCTTCATCCCGACTGAGCCAATCGCGCGTGCTTACTTACCCATTAGTCTTCTCCCATATATAGTGAATGAAAGTGAATCCCCGGATGATGAACGGTCTCCTTCACTTATGATTTATCGATTGCACGGAAAAGAGACAAAGGGAATAATCCCAAGCGAATCAAATGAACCGGAATCCTATATAATCTATGGGCTTGTACCTAAACTCTGAAAGCGGGAACCTCTATTGTCGTCCCACATTCCGAAATGAAAGCGGTCACCGTTTCTCTCCTTAACAGTAGAGCCACTCCTGCTTTCCCGTCGGTTGAGCCGGGCTTTGTGCACCAAACTCTTTAAAGAGAGCGGTATAGACTTTACATTTTCGACTAAGTTACTGGGTTAAATATCTATTTAATAGAAGATCGGAGCGATGTACTGGAACCCGATCGGGGTAACCGTGAGATTCGCTATCCCTGGCTTTATGCCTGTCTTACCGGGCCTCCAGGTTTAGCTTCCCTTTGTCCTTCGGCCCACTCACTTCAACAATCAGCGGGGATTCTATCTTTCGCGTGCGTTTGGGCGGTGTAGGCCCATCTAAACACCTTTGCTCTCTTCGGGCTGGCACCTTTCGGGTCGTAATCGGAGGGAATACAAGAGATACTATTGGCCAGGGGAACGGCTGCTAAGACCGGGGGAAATGCTTTCGATTCCGCTTCTGCTTCTCTTAATGCTACTAAGCGCTATAGGACATAGAATGGTATGTGATAGGGCAGGGAACTCTGCTTGTTGCGAATCTCTTGCTTATGACTCTATTCCATTAGGAGATAGGCGAACTCTTGCTATACGGAATGTTTCAACCATTCCCTTTGCCGACTACTTTATTAGTATATAAAGAGCTTATTAGAGATCTATTAAAATAGATCCTTCACTTGCATCTTCCGAGGTCAAACCTACCGCTACCGCTACTACTGCATCTTCGATGCTCTTGCTTCAACCTTTATTATGGAATTCTTTGTTGAAGAGTCTGAGTATGCTTCCGATCTTTCGATTGCTTCAATCACAGATGAATGCCCTTTACAGTACAGGATCCCGAAGGCTCTCCTATTATGGTACCTCGAATCCTCCTTTGTAGGCGAATCTTCATCTATTGAAAAAATCTAAAGATCTTCTACTTCTACCCCGGTGCTCACTACCAGCATCCTATCATCATTCCCTGTGACAGGCGAAGTGCTTACGGCATTTGCCCGCCTTCTTTTACTACAGATGTTCGTTCACTAATTACATTTTATAATGTTCTTCCCCCGCTTCTTCTTCTCCCTCCTATTCGTCTTGCGTAGGATCGGAACCTCTAATAAAGGATGAGCCAGAGGTTCTCCTTTATTCAAGTCCGGTATTGGGAAGGTAGCCCTTCTTACGAGACCTGTGAGATAGGATTGATTCCCAGAAATGGCTATAGAGGCGGAGCTAGCCTATCGAATATAAATAAGGGACCTAGCGTCTTCGGTACAGGCTCCTAAGCTTCTTACTTCTTTGACGACCCAACTCGCTACTATATTTAATGATTTCTTTGTCCTTCCCCCTCGCTTCTTCCGCTTTCACTTGATTGAGGTAGGGGAAATGTTTCATCCATAAAGCCAGGTAACTCTTGCCGATAAGGGTGCGGTAAGACTACTGATTCTCTTTCCGAAAGTAAACTCTTCTATTGTATTGGAACCCAGGAAAGGACTTCCCATTAGCCAAAGAGCTCATCTAGTCGAATCGAATCGGTAGTTTAGGTTAGTGTTAAGCGTTCGGGAGCTAGAGTGTTAGCTTGGTATAAACCTCCCTAACTAACTCATTAAGCAGAACAACTACAACTGGAAATAAGAACAAAAACAAGCATAAAAACAACAACAAAAGGAAGAACTACTTGAAATATCTTAAATCAAAGTAGAGAGTACGAAAGTACGAGTACTAAGAGCGTCGTATCGGGTCAAGAAGGCTAGCAACTGACTCGATGTGCTAAGACATTTCGCCTTGGGACTTGCTTCGATTGGGTTAGCCAACTCTTATTCCTTCCGCTAATGAAGCTTCTTCTTCTACGTAATTTCCTCTGCAGTATTGGGCTTTGGCGGTATTTTTCATGCACTTCTGGGACCTGTGTGTGCTACAGTAATGTATGGCGCTCACTCTGGAAAGGCTGAAGCCTGTCTCCTTCTATAGTTCGTCTGTAAGGCTTCATTCAGAAATGAAAGGGCCGCCTTTTCTGGGCGTAACCCCTGAAAGGTATTCCAGAGCGTCTCTTTCCTTGTATATCTTCGTAACCCATCATCTGGTCTTCGATGGCTCAAAGCGGGGTCTTGTGACCATGCCTTCCCGCTCCTTTGCCTCGCTTACTCCTTCCGGAACCCATGATCCTTGCCTTCCTGTCCATGCCAGGTCTTAGATAAGAATGGTGGTTCGCAACTACCTACTACACAAGCATGGCTTCAATGATTACATATTCTAATAGGAGTTATGAGTTCCTCAGGGACCGAAGAGCTAATAGCCCACTCGCAGCCCTATAATATAAATGGGAAGCCGCCTCCTCATCCCTCGAAAGAGAAAACATTGCCAAATCTCCGTAAAAAGGCTTTGATTCTAGTCGTTCTGCCTCTATTGATAAATCTACAGATCTTCTATCCACACCTGCTTCTACTGGCGGTTCTACTCCTGTTTCCGACTTAAAGTCCGGTACTGACCCACCAAGTAATCTAATCAAAGAGCGGTAGGTCTACTTCTAATCTTCTCTTTCCGCTGGAAAGCCTACTTCTGAGCCTTAAGGCAGGGCAGAGTTCGATTCAACATCCTAGCCTAGCTTTCACTATCAGTCGTCCCATTCTCTTAGAGCATCCTCTCCAACTGACATATTTCAGATCCCGAGTTAAACTCTAGTATAGGGCTTAGAACTCCAATTGGCTTTGCTCGCTCACTCGATGCACTTACTACGTCTTCTTTCTGACCTCCGTCCGGAAGAGATAAGATCTAATTCAATTTCTCATCATTTCACAGCTACGGGACTTCCTACAGGCGATTCCTCTTCCCATAGATTTTCCTCCAGCAGGCAGCATGGCCCGGAATAAAGTTCTACCATACTCAGTCTTGTACGTCAGGCCTCGTAACTACCGCTCGTTTACCCCTCTTTCCCTAATTATAATCGACTGCTACGCCTTCTTCTTGTTCGTTTCGGACGAAGTAGGTCAAATCCAGGTAGGCGAGCCCGAGCGAACCCGGGATTTTCGCTTTATGGCATTACAACAGACTATCTAATATGGAGCTCGTATTCCTTCCTTTCTTAGGAGTCCTAAAAGGGGAGTTCAAGGTTCCAGTTTGGTACCAACTGACTATGAAAGAAGAAGTGGCGGCTACTGCTGTAAGGAGAGCTAATCTGCTCTACTTATTTATTTTCTTTTTTGATTTTATTTACTTGCTTGGAACAAGGGCAAGAGAAGATCGTGAACGAATGGTGTAAAACCTATGTGAGAAATGAGACTTTCCCATTTTACTTACTAAAGGTACCAAACGAGACGAAGAAAAAGTGTAAACCCGTGTTTTTGCCTTGAAATCGTTCAGTTGAAGCCCACTTCTGCGTCGATTTAGCCATCTATGCTAAGACGACTAAAAAATGATTGACTTCTTTGATAGTTACATGTTTAAGAGTTGACTCTTTCCTTTAATATGGCTTAGTTCTCTCTTCAAGTCCATTGGTATTGGAACCTGGGGACTACCTCCGGAGGAAACCTTCCTGTTCTTGCTTACTTAGCTCTTCGGTGAAGACTAAAGGGGAGGCCTTTTATTTGACTCATTTCTTTACTACTAAATATATAATTACTGAGCTAAATGAGCTACGATTTGTTGCTTACTTCGAAGCGCATTCGTTGACTTCTTCTCCTTCCTTCAAAGCTGCTGTTCAATCCCCGTGGGCTTCTCTTTCTCTTATATCATATCCGCTAAGACATGAATGATAACTAGAAAATGTTCTCGCATGCTTCCACGGATGAAACTGACGAACCCGATTCAACTGCTAGAACTGATTGGCTGCACTGATAGTCACTTTCAAGTTTTTGAGCACTACCAATGAGATTCTCGTCACAAAGAGCAGCTACTAAGAGGTGCTGTCTTCTCCTCTTTATGAGTCCCGCTAGGAAGGAAGAGTTCGTTCGTTCGGATAGCTATCCGTGAACTGAAATGAAAAGGAAGTGGAAATAGTCTTTTTTCCGAGTAGTAGTTTTTCTTTACAACTATTTATTGTATTTATTATTGGAGAGGGCGGAAAAGATTGACCAATATGTCTAGGTTCGTGCACTATCCTACCTTCCCCGGTGGTGTGGGGTTTAGTACGGGCTAGGGCCCCCTCCGAAACAAAGAAAAAGGTAAGTCGAATAGAGCTCTTTCTCGATGCCCAGCCTCTGCTAAATCATCTCTTGCCGGATGGGAAATGATGTCTATAAGAAAGTCTTATTTATTGATAGAGAGGTGAAATGCTAGCTTTACGGAAAGCGAATCCCTTATCTTACATCACCAGGCGGATGTTGCCGCTGCCTTCTTCTATTATTGAAATGACCTCTTCCTTCGGGCTAAAGGGGAATGAAAGAGACAAGGAAGGTGAGGTGTTGGCAGAGAAGAGATTGGCCTATCAATAATGCCACCGGAGGCTAAAGTTGTACCGCCGCTAAGATCCCTTTAGGCAGGCCTTGTTGAGTTGAAACTCGATTTGACTCCCTGGTTATAGATCACTCACTACTAAAGCAGCAGTTCCCATACTACCAATTAAATTAATTGAAAAGGAAAAGATCAAAGCAACATTCTCTGGCGGCTCGCCTTTGCCCTATAAAATAGAATAGATGAAGGCTCTAATCAAGACCTCAGATCCCTCGAAGCCTGACTTGGCGGTAGAACAAAACCTAAGGAAGAACATTACCTAGATCACTCGAGCCCTGATCGAAGACCTAACCGGAATAACAGTGGTATCTTATTGGTCCCTAGAGCGTTATAGCTCGGTTAGAGCAAACCACAATTGAAGAAAGGAATTGCAGTTGATCGATTACGAGTTCTCGTATATTATTATTCTTATGAAAAGTGAGCTTAAATAAGATATTTAACCCGGGGATCCTATAGAAAAGAAGCGGGGGTAAACGAAGTCAAAAAAGAAAGATACCTCCCATTGGGCGGTCTTATCAACGGTTTTCCGGGGTCCCTCTCGTCCGTCTTTGTCCTTTCGCCCTCCTGGTAGATGAGATGACTTAGTTACAAGAGAAGGAACTCGAACTCCTATGCTTTACGGCTAACACTCTTGTGTACCGAACCTTACTTTCCGATCCGAACTAGCGCTAAACAAGAAGAGGTGGACATTCTTTTTCTGCCACATATCCTCTCCCGTAATCAAGGGCAGCCCTTAGCGCCAGCCAAGCAAGGAAAGAACAGGCGCCTACTCTGATTCAATCAGTTCACGAAGGGAAAGATGAGATTTGGAAGCTGACTATTGAGTCGAAGACAATGCCTTTTCTTACTTGTTCCTATTGGTAACTGCAGCTTCTTATCTTATTCTATTCCTAGTTTGGAGGAGAGTGAGCTTCTGACTTCTTCTCTTAAGATATTTCCGTCTTTGTTGTTTCTGAGTGAGATTCTATTACAGAACCAAGGGAAACCTTCTAATAAAGGGAATATGCTTGACCCGGACTCTTCCTTCAAAAGAAAAGGTTCCTTCTGAGACTAATGCATCTTGGGGAATACACCTCCCGGACCACGAACTGCACATGATGTTCCCCTTCCACTCTTCCATTGAACCCGGGAATCTGGCTACTAAAGAAAGAGAGGTGAGAGTGGACTCCTTTCGACTTTTTCTTGAACCAGTAAACGGGATCTCATTTCGAGTCGAAGAAGAGGTAAACAGCTCTGCCCAAGTGGCAACGAATGCCGATAAGCAAGTAGACAAGTTGATTGATTGGATTGGAGGTTCAAAAGAAGAATGTAAGAAAGAGGGATAAGACCGAGGCCTCGGACTCTCTAGACTCCTCTGGTCTCTATCGACCGAGTGAACATGCCCACTACCTTCTACCCCGTTGTCCCTTCTTTCATAGAAAGGGGTTCAAGACTACTAAGCAGATGGTCCGATCCGAAATGCTAAAATAGATCCTTGCTAAGCTTCTTTCCCAGGTAGTTGCCGGTCGGCGGCCTTGTCAACTGAATTTCCCACTCCATCCTGTGCTACATCGAATCAAAAGATTAATCCAGTTGGGAATTTCCACAACAGGATCTTTATCTCACTAAGAAAATAAGAAAATATGAGGCTGATACCTGAGAAGTGGAGTTCCCATATTTCATGCCTAGAAGGCCCTATCTATGCTACGCTGGTAAGGGAAATGAATGAAATAAGCTTATTCAATTCGCATGTGGTAAGCCAAACCCTTTTCGATTCTTTTTTTTTGTTGTAGCTCGCCCTTACTTAGCTCTGCTCTCTGTGCTTAGCTTCCTTCCCTGAGCTAACCTCCTCTACCACGTTTCTATATGCCATTAGGAGAAGTCAGTCTGCGCAATCCGCAATCATGAACCCGGCTCTGCACTACTTATTCTTAATAAATTCTTAATAAAGGTGCGTTTTCATTCAGACCCGAACCGGAGAACTATCCACAAGACCGCTTCATGCTCCAAACTCGAGAAGAAGCTTTCGAAGGCGCGTGTACCATTACTTGTACTTGTTATTCCACTAGTTATTTTTGGCAAGATCAATATATAGTGATCAGTTATGATTGCTCAAACTACGGTACATAGTTTCAAGTTAGGCCTTACTTCAGTCTGGTCTCCTCTCCCAGGTATCAGCTTCAGGCTCCCACTGATGAACGTATGAAAACGGCAAGGCAAGCAAATGCACGAACGTATTGGAGGCTTTCTATCATAAGAATCTTATTTATCATAATGTCATCAGTATACGCCTGATCGGCGAGTTCAGTCACACCTATGTATGGGCCCAGGTCCGCTACTTCAAAGGCATCGCCTCACTTAGATC
>JAOWBJ010021108.1:0-10921 GCA_028566335.1 Monarda citriodora
GTTGATGGCTGGGTATTTATAGGGGGTCTTAAACTGGTTATTAACCCAGCTCGGTCTATTGTCCATTGGGTACTAGGGTACTAATCCCTCTCTTTCTTTGTATGCAGGAATGGCTTAATGGAAATGGGTTAATTAGCCGAAATGGCCAGGTTGATCTCCTTGCTTGAAGGAGGAAGAAGAAGCAGAATTCTCCTTCTGGATTTTGTTTCTGCCGTGTAGTTTTAGATTGCCTTGGGAGTGTAATTCATTTGTATTGTTTATTCCTTAATTCTGTATTTAGGGATTAGAATTGTAAAAAGAACTCTTTCTTTTCTTTACTGATTTTTTATTACCGATCGGTACTTACTGGATAATAAATAAAGTTCTATTCTTTTTCTTTGTTGTATCCCATTAGTACCGAATGGTACCTTTTTGGAATAAAAATAAATTCTAGTCTTCTACTTCTTATTTCTAGTTCTTAAATTATTTCTACAACAATTTAAATATTTCGTTCCCGAAATATTATTATTGTTGCCTTAATCCGAAAACATCGGAGATACCGTGGTATTTAATAATTAACGAACATCCTTCTTAAATTCCGAGAATATCGGAGATACCGAAGTATCCTTAATAAATCGAAACGGGCTCATCCCATTTACGTCTCTTGTCCCGATTTGGCCTTCGGCCATCGGTCTTATTCTTTTCGTTCTTGAAACACGGACGGGGTCCAAGTGTTTCTTAAAATTCTCATTCTTTAATAATTCTGTTCTCGAAACACGGACGAAGTCCAAATGTTTCCTAAAGTCTTATTCTCGTCTTTATACTACTCACGTCTCGTTTCGAAATAAATTCGTTACAGTTTTTCTTATATAAATAATTATTCTATTTTCCACGTAAGCGAGGAAAATCTTGGTTCTAGGGAATCGTGCCGGCTTTGAAAATGCGGGCCCTTACATCATGACTTTTTTGGCTAGCACCCTAGCCCCGATATGGCTTCCACAAGATCCCTCATGCACTTCTCGGAGCACATATTCCGCTTCCTCTGGTCCAACGCATCGCAGTAATGGTTGAAGGTAAGACTTTCGGTACATGACTCCCTGCTTTTGCTCGTAATGTGCTGATCGGCACAAAATTTTACGAGCTTCGAGCTTGTCGTCAGGCAAGCTTCCTTCTAATAGGTATGAGAGAATTGGTGTTGTCCAGTTTAGTTCCGTTGACAAGGACCGAACCTCGGCTTCATCGATACTTCGGTGATGTACCTATTCTATGGGAAGGGCGACAGTTGATGATGTGTTCTTGCTCGGTGCATCAGCTCGACTATTTTTTACTCGTGGAATGCGGATGATCTGGAAGTACGAGAACTTTTGCTGCCATTTCCTTGCTTTCTCAAGGTTTTTCTTCATTCTTTCGCCTTTTGCATCGCTTGTTCCCAGCATGTGCCCCACAATCACTTGGGAGTCACTGTGGATCTTTATATTCTGGACTTGGAGACTATGTGCGAGACGCAGCCCGGAGATAAGTGCCTCGTACTCCGCTTCATTATTTGTTGCAGAAAAAGTAAAACGAAGTGAGTGGGATACCTCATGCCCATCAGGAGCAACGAGTAGAATACCGGCTCCACTTCCTGATTTTCCTGAAGCGCCATCCACATACCCGAGCCAACAGTTGGTAGGATCCTTATCGATCACCTCGGTTTCGATCTCAGGCGTGAGAGGTGGCACCTCCTCTCTTAGCCAAGGTTCGACCAAGAAATCTACGAGCGCATGTCCTTTAATAGACTTCCAGGGGTTGAATTCGAGTGAGTACTCGCCAAGCTCGATGGCCCACTTTGCTATCCTCCCTGACGCCTCAGGTTTTGTTAAGACTTGACGAAGTGGGAGGTCGGTGAGGACCTGCATGGTGTGAGCATGGAAGTATGGGCGCAGCCTCCTAGAGGCATTAACCAGAGCTAGTGCGACCTTCTCCAAGGGCTAGTATCTCGTCTCAGGTCCCTTGAGAGCTCGGCTAATGAAGTAGACCGGCTGCTGTTGGCGCCCCTCTTCTCGTACTAGTACCGCGCTGATGGTCTCCTCGGACGCGCCGAGGTATAGGGAGAGCATCTCCCCTGCTACTGGTGCCGCTAATATTGGTAGCTCGGCTAGATACTTCTTAAGCTCGTCGAATGCCCTCCTTTGTTCTTCCCTCACTCGAACTTGGGAGCTTTCTTGAGCACTTTGAAAAAGGGGAGCTGTTTCTCAGCTGCTTGTTAAAGGAATCTGCTAAGTGCCGCTAAGCATCCTGTGAGCTTCTGCACGTCGTGGACCGACCTCGGCATGGCCATATCTTGTACAGCTTGTACTTTTGACGGGCTTGCTTTGAGGCCCTATTTGGGTACTAAGCATCCTAAGAATTTCCCCGAGCTCGCTAGGAAGGTGCACTTCTTAGGATTTAGCTTTAAGTTTGCTTGCCAAAGTATCTTAAGGGTTGATTGGAGATCGGCAATGCATGTGTCTGGTGCTTTGCTTTTGACAACTATGTCATCTACGTACAGCTCTACATTTTTGCCTATGTGGCGATCGAATAGCTTTTCCACCATTCTTTGATAGGTTGCTCCAGCATTTTTTAATCCAAAGGGCATCTTCTTGTAAGCAAAAATACCAAAGTCGGTAATGAATGCGGTTTTAGGCGCATCCTCTTCATTCATAAGTACTTGATAGTATCCCTTGTACAAATCTAGAAAACAAAAAATTTCAAAACCTACAAGAGCTTCCACCTTCTTATCAATATTTGGGAGGGGGTAGCAATCCTTGGTACAGTGTTTGTTGAGGTCCGTGTAGTCTATACACATCCGCCAGCCCCCCTCTTTCTTGACCATCATTGGATTAGCTATCCAGGTTGGGTATTTGACCTCGAACAGTATCTGGGCTTCCAGCAGTTGTTGAACCTCGGTTTGGATGACCTCGTTCCTCTCGGCAGCGAATAGCCGCTGCTTTTGTTTTACTGGTCTGACTGCCGGATCGATGTTGAGCCGATGTGTGATGATGCTCGGCGATACTCCAGTCATATCGAGAGGTGACCATGTGAACACGTCCTTATATGACCTAAGGAGTTGGATGGCTTGATCTCGGAGGTGTGACGCCACCGCGAATCCGACCTTGATGGTTTTACTTGGGTCATCTTCACACAGCGGCACCTCTATTGAGTTCGGCAAGGGTGGTTGTACATCCAACTCCTTAGGTTGTTGTAATTGCTATGCCTGCCGGTGTGGAGCTGAAGGTTTCGCACCTCGGAGAGCAATCTGCATGCACTCCTTGGCTCGCTTCTAGTCACCCCATATAGATGCAATCCCCCCTTTAGTGGGGATCTTAACTGTGAGGTGGTAGGTGGAGCAGACAGCTCGAACTGCATTCAACTAGTCTCTCCCGAGGATGATGTTGTAGGGAGAGTGGGCTTTGACTACAAAAAACTGAACCCAAGAAGTTGAGCTCGTCGGGGCCTTCCCTACTATGACCGGGAGGCTCACCACACCTTCCGGGCTTGTGCACTCCTGAACGAAGCTTTTTAGCGGGAGTGGCGCTGGTGACAGTCGAGCCGCATCGATATTGAGTTTGTCAAAGCATTCTTTAAATAGAATGCTGACAAATGCACTGGTGTCCATGAAGCTCGGTGGACGAGCTTATTCGCCACCCCGGCCTGGATGACGATGGCGTCCTGGTGCGGTGTGATGGCAGGCACCAGGTCGTCCTCGGAGAAGGTGATCTCTTCTTCTTTCTCGAGGCGTTAACTGGTAGGTTCCTCCGAGGTAGAACCTTGGCACTCTGCTTTGAGCGAGGACTTTGTCTTCCCCGCTGGCAATGTTGTGATAGTGGTTATTACCCCATCATATTGAGGATCATCGTCCTCCTCGGGGTCTCTCTTTGTTTTCTTCTCGGCGGGGGAGCGCAACCTGATTTCCCGTGCTTCCACTTGCCTTTGGCCTGCCGCCGATCTTGGTACTTCTGCAAGGCTCCTGTCTTGATCAAGGCCTCGATGTCAGCCGCCAAATCCACATTCCTCGGTCTCATGACCGTGGTCCTCGTGGAATGCATAGTATTTGTCTTGACTACGTCGTTTGGACAACTTAGTCATGGGATTTGATTTTTCGAACATATCGCAATGTAGTTCGAAAATCTCCGCCCAGGGTTTGGTTAGCGGAGTGAATGGAGGTTGGGGCTTCTACTTATCCTGCCGGGGTCCCAGCCTAGATTGCAGGGGAGCTTTCTGAAGCCGATCAAAAGCACTCTGGTGACCTCGGCCTTGGTCACCCCGATCATCATTCTTCCGCTTCTCTCCTTGGACGTTGTCCAAGGTCCTCTTTCGCCTATCGGCCTCATCGATACTGGCGAATTGATCCGCGATCCGCCACATCTCCTGGGTGGTTCGCAGGTTGGCCTTTACGAGCTCCTTATAATGGGCTCCCGGGAGAATGCCATTCTGGAAGGTTGAAATAACGAGTAAATCGTTAAGGTCATCAACCTTCAAGAATTCTTGGTTAAACCTTGTCATGAAATCGCTTATTTTTTCGTCGCGACCCTGCCGGACTGACAAGAGTTATGCCGAGGTGACTTGTGCCTCGGCTTTCTGGAACAAGCGGCGGTGGAAAGCCGCTATCAAAGCATTGTACGATCTGATACTGCCATAGGGCAGGCCATCAAACCATCTCCGCGCATTCCCCACTAGCAGCTCAGGGAATACTTTGCACAAATGAACCTCGTTCAGTTGCTGGTTCATCATGTTGTATTGGAATCTCCCCAAAAAATCCCGGGGATCCGCCGGCCCATCATAGGAAAATGGTTGGACTTTGTAGTTAAAGGGGAGCAGCGTATGGACTATGTCGTCAGAGAAAGGGGTGCGGAGAGCACCATAGACTTCAAACCCCGATGCTGGTCGTGGGGTTGATAAGGTGGCCCGAAGGGAGGAGGTGGAGGCGGGATGTTGAGAGGTGCATCACCTCGGTAATTGTTGTGAGGGGGAGGCAGAGGAGGAAGATTGACGGGAGGAGGAGGATGAGGAGGATTGCGGGGTGCCTCGCTCCGGTGGCTATCATGCCGAGAAGGTGTCTGCTCCCGATTTCTTAGTCGAGATGTGGCCTCGCCCTCTCTCTCTTCTCGCCGGGATTGCTCCCTCCCTTGGCGGAGGAAATCCAGGAACTCGCCTTGCCTCTCCTCAAGGAATCTGCGGACAACCTCGTTGAGATCCGGTTGCTCCGCTTCACGTTCGAGCCTCTGATTCTGGGATAGCCCCGGATCCCTATTTCCCGACCTCCTGGTATTGCCCTGATCAACAAGAGTTTCCACACCCTCAAAGACAAGTCCACGAGCAGGCTCCTTGCATGGCCTGCGACCGGGTCCTACACCTCTCCTTCCGTTGTTCCCGGCACAGTTGTTCGCACGAGTAATCGCCATCGTAGCAGAATCTGTAGTTTGACTGGGGGTCACAAATTAAGAGTTCCCACAGACGATGCCAGTGGTCGATCCCAAAATACAGAGAGGTTAAGATGGTAAAAACACAGAATACGAACACAAGGGTTTAACGTGGTTCGATCTACTAAGGTAGCTCTACATCCACGGAGGTAAAGGTGTCATGAGCAATGTAGTGGATTTGCAGGTGAAGGTGGAAGGGATAGAAGAGAATCTAGGGTTTTCGTCGCATAAGGGATTGAATGTGCAGGATTGGGAAGTTGAAAGGCTAGGTTTGATCGCTCAAGGAGGAAATTATGGCCGTACACGTGTCGACATCGAAGAGAATGGTGAGCTTAGTAGTTGTGTTCGAGGAATTGCGTTTTTAAGTATTCTGCTTTAATTGTTTTGAATTGTTTTCGGCTTTATTTCGTAATACGTTTTTTGTATTTTTGGTCATACCGGGTTTTCTTGTTGGTTCTTTTTCACTTTAGGATTTTTAGGTCGAACCAACAGGGTCCTTAGTATTTATGGGAGAAACGTTTGTTTGCTTGACAAGAAATGAAAATTTTATTCTCTCCCAAATTCTCTCTATTCTCTTCCCTTTCTTCTTATCATTTCTTCAATATCCAGATCTCATACAATCAATTGCAATTCATATCAATTACACAACAATTACAATAACCCATACATACAAATTAATCGGTGGTGCTAGCGAGTGTTCCAATCGCTACAAAAGGGTGTTTGCTTTTTATTGCTGAATGCGTGTAAAGTAAGAGCACAAGAGAACGTGTGTCTCTTACTAAAAGATCTAGCTATTTATATGAACAAATCCCCTTCATGGACTTGGCGAGGCCCATGTCTTCATGATCCGCCAACTCACGATACCACACATGGTATCTGCTGAGATCGTGGGTAACGGCCCTGGATTGGCGGCCGTTACAGGGCAACGGTTATTATATCCCCAAGTAGTGGGAGAGATATGCGGCGACAATCTAGGGGTTAGTTGTAACCGACCGCAGATGTGTGTGACACCTCGGCTGGGCCGAGGTGTTTACCACACCACGAGTTGAGCTGGCGGTAGTTGAGCAGGGAAGGACATGACCGAGGTGCCTTGCCGACCTATTGAACAGCTAAGGAGGCCAAAACACTCACTGGTCATGTTAGCTATGGGCCTAGAATGGACTGGGCTTGGTAACTGGGCCGAGGGTGTTAGGCCATACTCTATCACTCATAACCCCCGTTTTTCTTCTTCTTGTGAGAGTCAGTATCCTCAACTCATTGATTCATAATGATAATAACTAATTTCTTCAACCGGAATACAACCTTACTTCACGCAGAGATGGAAGGTTCGAACCTCGGGGATTGAATCCCACCATAAATAAGCAGTCAGTAAGAAAAATCTCATAGTTGATTTCAAGATTCTTCTTCACCTTGTCCAAGAACCGAAACCTTATTCAACGAAAGAGGTTCCGCGGCATGCAAACAGACACACTTCAATTTTTCAATAAAATTAGAACTGTAAATATATAAGGATCTAAAATTGTGAAGTAGGATTGTAAGAACCAAATCACTTACGATATGTCGACTGGAGAACAGAGTTGTCCAGTGACCAAGAATCTTTTGGAAAAGGCAGTAGACATACTCTCTTATATGTTGTGAAAGATGTAGCATTTCAACCATCCCGGTAATGTTCATTCCAAGTCACTTTGGGTTTGACTCGTGTACAAGACTACATATTTTTTTTGAAATGATATAGTCAGGTTGGGGGTCTGCCTAACCCACGCCCAAAAGAGCATTTAAAAAAAACATCCTAGTAATTCTATCTAGGCCTAGTAGCCTAATGAATATCAAAGGATTCTTCTCCGATATGTCTCGGATTCGAACCTCCCCGCTAGCGGGTTAATATTAAAATAAAATCATCCCAGTAATTCTGACAGCTAACATCATAATCTAAAAACAGATAACATTTTATAATCTCAAATGCAGAAATAATTAGAGAATGTCATAATATTTTAAAACATCATGATCAATGAAACTAGCAAATCTTGTTCATAAGTATGCACACCCCAAGAAAACTTGGATCCTAAACTAAATTGATGACTGAACAAAATGCACAAACATTGTTTATCCCTAAAATTCACTCCCAAGATTATTCACAACGGTAACCCCAAGAGAGGGTCATCAAGATAAAGACAAAAGAATTTTAATTAAAAATAATTCAAAATTGATGACCCCAACCCACCCATTTAATTTCAGTGTCACCCTGCCAACCCTAAAGTAATGTGGGGTCAAGTACACACGTTGCAATCTTATTGGTTGGAAGATTATTATTAATGTTTTGATTTTTTTCATTACTTTTAAATATTGAATTACTTTAGTATTCTTCTAAAAAAATTATAAATGTTTGCAATTTCAATATAATACACATGCTTCAATCTTATTATGTTTTTCTATAATAAATGTATAATAAATTTGAATTATATATATATACATATACACATACACACACACACACACACACATATATATATATATATTGGGTTGGGTAGGGTTGGGTTGAGGTCACTGATGGAAGCAAAAAAAAGTTGATTGAGGTTCAATTTAGTGGGAGTTGTGTAGGTGGTTGAGAGAGAAGTAAATATTTTATTTGAGGTTGGGTCGGGTGATGATCACGGATGAAGGTAGCTGATATGAACATATCTCGTATCTGGGAGAAGATCCCTTCTATCTTGGTATTTAGATTATTAATTCTAGTAAATCTTTGTTTAGTTTATTACTAATTCTAGAGTATTCTTATTATAAATAGGATTGTAATTTCTTTCGATTGGTAACAAGAAGATTAATAGAAAATTATCTACTTCCTAAACTCTCTAATTCTCTTCTCCTATTCTCGTGATTCTTTCATCCCCTCAAATCTTTTATCTCCCTCTCGCATATCCTCTCTCATTCTTTCTTAAATTTCTACCTTTTCACTGCACAAAACAAACCTTTCCTAATTCTTCAACCTTTGCCGCCATCCAAAACCTTATTCATCATATAGCAACAGTCCAGCTTTCGCGGTTTGATAAGGCAAATCCTTATCAATTGGTGCTTTCTCTAAGTTTACTCACTTCCACACGTATTCTCATGGCAACATTTGGCTGCTTGCACTTCGACGAGGTACCTTCCGATGCCAAACTTCGTTATAGATTTCAGATCGTCCTCGCTGAGCAAGATCGGGTGCGTAGTGGCCTTCAATCGGCATAGATCACATCACAAACGCTGTTTCCACCCACCGGACCCGTCGAGCCTGTGGTCGAGTCGCCCGCCGTCGAGGAGCCAGTCCCGGAGGACTGCCCACCACCTAAAACCACCGCGCCCAAATCTCAGGATACATCCCTTGAGGTATCCGTTTACGACAATGCGTCCGGAGAAGAAATCGAGATCCGGCCTCTCGAAATTAGAGGCGTTTACGACAACGCGTTCATTGATGAGTACATATGCGCAGGAAATGTAAACTTACTGCAGGTTTTGGAGATAGGTGCTGTTGGTTTGGAAGATCTCCGAGCTCCATTGCATATCGGAGATGGCAGGGAAATTATTGTTCTAGAGAGAACCCTTGGAGCTGTTTCTCGTCCATTTCCTCTGCTTTTATATTGGAGCTTGGGCTTCGTTCTTTTCGAAGGTGGGATGGCTATGCTAGCGTCCGCAACGCAGCCTACGTATATGATTCTTATTGTCGATTGCTTCCGTGTGTTTGATCCGGGTGGAGGTGTTGTTCGTGTGCTTCACCTTGCGGACAAGGTGATTTTTAACCGGGGAGGAGTTGATAAGAGCATATCTCGTATCTGGGAGAAGATCCCTTCTATCTTAGTATTTAGATTATTGATTTTAGCATATCTTTGTTTAGTTTATTATTACTTCTAGAGTATTCTTATTAGCATTATAAATAGGATTGTAATTTCTCTCGATTATTAACAAGAAGATTAAGAGAAAATTATCTACTTCCTAAACTCTTTAATTCTCTTCTCCTATTCTCGTGATTCTCTCATCCCCTCAAATCTTTTCTCTCCCTCTCGCATATCCTCTCTCATTCTTTTCTCAAATTCTACCTTTTCACTGCACAAAACAAACCCTTCATAATTCTTCAATCTTTGTCGCCGTCCAAAACTTTATTCATCATATAGCAACAGTCTAGATTTCACGGCTTGATAAGATAAACCCTTATCAGTAGCCTAAGAAGCTCTCGTAGACAACATTTCAAGCACGCAGAAGAGTCGGACTGGATAATGTAAATTTAAAAGGCACATCAGATATAGTAGCATGAGATACCTTACTGAAGAAGACAATGACTGTTGTTTCTGAACATGTTTCCTGATAGGGTCTCAACACACACGGACTCATCAAAACCTCCCAAGCCCGTAGCAACCACTTTGTCAGGCCCAATCCCATCAGCGAATAAAGAAGAATCCAAGCCGAGAAGGACTCGATCTCGACCTAATTATTTAAAGGATTATGTTTCATAATTATCATTTATTTCTTAGTTGATAAGTTTGCAAGTATCCTTGGATAGGGATTATTTTTATTAGATTAGATAAAGTCATATCTTTCAGGCTTTTCTTCTTAATTCTTTCCCGGATCGTAGAATCGAATCAAGCAGATGGTATTCTATAAATTTTAGAATATCATTAGATAGAGTCACCGAGAAATTAAGTAATACAATGCATTCTTTCTCGTAATTCCTCAGCCGTTTTTTAAATCTTCTCCTTTAATTCATTCACGCAATATCACAAACATTTGCGCCACATAAGAATTCAATTGCTCATTCATCAAACAAGTCACATCGCTGATTACATAAGAATCGAAAGCCTATCATCTAGTGCTCTGGTTGCATTCTCTTCCGCCATACACTCACGATGCCTTTCTCCGAACCACCACCGACGTCCTCGGAGGGTACATCACCACCGTACACTACTGAGGAAATTGGCCAGATGTTATTCGACATCAACCTTCGTCTCGCCAATAATGAGAAGAAGTTGATGTCCAACCGCTTCGACCACAAAGCGTTTACGCGACAATAGTCTCAAATAAACAAAAGCATGGATGGCAATCTCTCTAAGCTGCTCCTCGCCGTAAACAAACTTAATAGCACACTACCAGAAAACCAGGCACCACCATCAATGACCAACGGTTGGCAAGTTCCCGCTTCCGTCATAGCCAAACCAGTGGCTTTCAACCCCGACAATTGGCCCAAAATCAAGCTAGACCCACCACGGTTCGACGGACAACATGTCACGATTTGGATTACGCGAATCCAGAAGTACTATAACCATCTTTCACGCCACTCATCGACTGCCTCTACCTTACCGAGTTTTTACTCAATGACTCCGCTGCGTGATGGAGTACGGCCCAACACCGCCCGCGCTCAGTCAACAACAGACCGACCTATAACGGACCGATGCTGGCCCGGCTACACCACGACTGCTCGGTAACTCGTCGGGACAACAGGCAGGTCGGCACCCCGAACACACCCCGGACGCCGA
>JAOWBJ010021217.1:0-10918 GCA_028566335.1 Monarda citriodora
CTTCAATCGTATTAAAACCCAATTCTCTATACCTATTCTTGCACTACAAACTGACTGGGGGGGAGAATATAGAGCCTTGGAACCATATCTTGTGTCCTTGGGTGTCCATTTTCAACATCCGTGTCCTTATATTCATCAGCAAAATGGCAAAGTAGAACGAAAACATCAACATATTTTCGATATTGGTCTAACTTTGCTTTCTCAAGCCAATATGCCTTTAAGCTTTTGGTGGGAGGCTTTCCATACTGCAGTCTACTTGATAAATAGACTGCCTAGTGCTACTCTTGACCTTAAATCTCCTTTTCAGATTCTTTTTGGGAGAATTCCAGATTATAAGTTCCTACAACATTTTGGTTGTTCATGTTATCCCTATCTCAAACCTTACACTAAACACAAGCTTGCTTTTAGATCTGAGAAATGCTTGTTCTTGGGATACAGTGATGCTCACAAAGGGTATAAGTGCCTTAACTCAGAGGGTAGATTGTATATATGTGACACAGTGTGGTTTAATCCATTGGATTTTCCATATATCTCTCTTTTCAAAAGTACTACTTTGACCAGTACACCCTTGGTTTCAGCCTACTCTACTCCTCCTGGTTTTCCTCCTTTAGCTTTCATACCAGAACCTAGTCTACCTAATCCTTCACCTAATACTTTATCATCAAGTCCTTCACCTTCTATCCCATCAGATACTTTACCTCCTCCACCTACTACTTCCATTGCAGATAATGCATCTACCCCTGCAGGTTCACATGACTCTCAATCATCTTCTTCCTCTAATACCTCAACTCACTCTTCCATTCCACTTGTTCTGCCTCACTTATCTTCTCCCTCGGCTACCTCATCTCAGTCATCCCCTTCCTCTCACAGATCATCTCAGTCATCTCCTTCCCCTCAGAGCTCATTCCAGTCATCTCCTTCCTCTCATAGCTCATCTCAGTCATCTTCTTCCTCTCAACTCCCTTCTCTTCCTTCACACTCCATGATTACCAGGTCCAAAAACGGAATTTTCAAACCTAAGGTGTACAATGTAGCTGCTCTTCCTACTGAGCCTGAAAATTATGCAATGGCTATGAGAGATCCAGATTGGTATAGAGCCATGAAGACAGAGTATGATGCACTCATTGAGAACAAGACTTGGTCTTTGGTTCCATATGATGAGAACATGAAAGTGATCAGCAGTAAGTGGGTGTTTAGAGTCAAAACACATGCTGATGGATCTTTGGACAAGTTGAAAGCACGTTTGGTGGCTCGTGGGTTTGAGCAATTTGCAGGAATAGATTTTAATGAGACATTCAGTCCTGTAGTCAAGTCATCTACTATAAGGTTGGTCTTCACATTAGCTTCTGCAAGGCAGTGGTCAGTACAGCAAATCGATATCACAAATGCGTTCTTAAATGGGGAGCTTGAGGACACAATATATATGTCACAGCCCTGCGGTTTTGAAGATGCAAGATTTCCAAATCATGTTTGTAAGCTTCAAAGGTCTCTGTACGGTCTCAAGCAAGCACCTAGAGCCTGGTACACCAAATTGAAAGAATGCTTGATTAATCTTGGATTCAAAAGGTCTACTTCAGACTTTTCCTTGTTTCATAGAAGCACTGGTGGTAAGCTGTTGATTGTTCTTGTGTATGTAGACGATATCTTGCTAACTGGAGATTCGAATGAAGATGTTCTACAAGTTATTTCTCTTTTGCAGTCACAGTTTAAGTTGAAGGCCTTTGGGGAGGTGAGATATTTTCTGGGCATTGAGGTTGAGAAGACAGCAGAAGGTGGTTTTCTATTAAGTCAGAAGAAATATGTTCAAGATTTGCTCACAAAAACAAACATGCAGGGATGTGTACCAAGTGCTACTCCAATGGTCACCTCACCAAAATTATCCAGAAATGGGGGTAAGTTGTTTGATAAGCCATCTCTTTACAGAAGTGTTGTAGGAACCCTGCAGTATCTCACACTAACAAGGCCTGATATTGCCTTTAGTGTAAATAAGCTTTCTCAATATCTTCATTCTCCGGGAAAGCTACACTGGGAAGCTTGCAAAAGATTGCTCAAATATTTGAAGGGTACATATAGCTATGGAGTAAAGTTCAAACCAGCTTCTGTTTTGCACCTTGAGGGATTCTCTGATGCAGATTATGCAGGATGTAGTGATGATTTAAGATCAACGGGAGGTCATTGTGTGTTTCTTGGTCAGAATCTAGTTGTGTGGAATGCTAAGAAACAAGAAGTAGTGTCAAGATCAAGTACAGAATCTGAGTATAGATTACTTGCCAACCTCACATGTGATATAGTGTGGTTACAGTCTGTTTGCAGGGAGTTGGGTGTTGATTTGAGTAAGTTTTCTCCTCCAAGACTTTGGTGTGATAATTATGGGGCAGTGTCATTATCAGCTAATCCAGTTTTCCATGCTAGGACTAAACATGTGGAAGTAGATGTGCATTTCATAAGGGAAAAGGTGCAGTCAAAGCAAGTTGAGGTAGGTTTTGTTCCATCCATAGATCAAATAGCATATATATTTACCAAGCCATTAGCTGAAGCCCGTTTCAAATTACTATGTGATAAGTTGTGTCTTGTTGACACTGAATCAGAAGGTGAGATACTTGGGAAAGTATTAGAAAGATCAGTAGCTGGTGTGCATGGTGATGTGCATGGTGATGGTGTGCATGGCGTTGGAAAGTCTGTTAAAACAGAAGTAGTTGAAGGCAGCAAAAAGAGAGAAGAAACGTAAAAAGGAGAACACGTTTTTTCAGTTTATTTTCTGTTAAAATGTAGCCAATCAGATTGTGCTGATGTGGCAAGGAGGTTAGAGTAGTTAGAATAGCTCTTCTATTTAAAGTAGCTTTTCTAGCTACATTCACTGTATTTGCTCTCATATTCAGACTTTATTCATGAAATGAAATTCTCTACTTCTCAATATTGTTTTGATTACGTTTACATGGTATCAAGAGCCTGATCGATCCTTGATACTTGAATTTTTCTTCGTGGTTAGTTCACTGTTCTTCACAAATCTTTGTGGCTGGTTTCTTATGTTGCTGTTGCTGTTGGTTTTTGTTTCAATGGAGGCACGTTCAGTTCCAGTTCGTAGCCAAAGTCTTCCGCAAATTCATCAGATCCAGTTGAAGCTGGATCGTTCAAACTATGCGTTCTGGAGGCCGCTGGTTTTCTCTACAGCGCGTGCGCATGGATTTGATGACCTGATCTCTCCGGTGGCGACGGCACCGTCGCCTCTACTTCCGTCTGGCTCTGAGGGAGATGATGAGCCAAATCCAGAGTTTATAAGCTGGATTCGACGTGACCAATACTTCTACAGTTGGATGTTATCGTCTATTGATGCATCCATGCTAGGTCATGTTGTAAGGTGTAAAACCTCACGTGATATTTGGCACACGCTTGAATCTGTGTTCCAGTCGCAATCTAAATCTCAGATTGCTCAGTATAGAATGCAATTACAGACAATGAAGAAAGGATCCATGTCTGTTGAGGATTTTTTCATGAAAATGCGAGGCGTGGCTGATCAACTTGCGGCGATTGGGAAACCGGTGGACGAGGATGAATTAGTCATGTACATACTGGCAGGATTTGGTCCTGAGTATGAGTCATTGGTGTGCAACACTATGCAGCATAAGGGAGATCCGAACCTACAAGAAATCCAGCTCGCATTTCAGACTTATGAAGCTAGGTTGAAGCAGCAACATGCTTCTTTGTTTGATCACTCTGCACATATGGTGTATAGGCGTGGACAATCTGGTGGTGGTAATGGATCTGGGGGAAATGGATCTGGTCGAGGACAAGCTGGTTTTTCTGGAGGTCGAGGTACTTCTAACTCTGGTTTTCAATTTGGTCGTGGTAGAACTAATGGAAATTATGGAAAATCACTTCTATGTCAACTATGTGGTCGATCTGGCCACGTTGCTCTTAAGTGTTTTAAGAGATTTGACGTGCATTTTACTGGAAATAATGTTGGTATGAGTACTACTAATCTGCATCAGGCAGGTTCTCAACCAGTGAGTGCACCTCCTCAAGCATTCATCACTGATTTTGCTAATCCAGTTATGTCTCAAGGGTTTTCTACTAGAAATAGTAACTGGTTCGTTGATAGTGGTGCAACCACTCATGTTACTAACGATATGAGCAACTTGTCCATCAGCTCAGAGTACACTGGGGGTGAAAATTTAGTGGTTGGAAATGGTAATTCTGTGCCCATTCTTTCTGTTGGTGCTAGTTCTTTATCCCTTCCTTACCCATTTGCTTCTTCTTCTCTTCTACTCAATAACATATTGTTTGTGCCTCAAATAACAAGAAACTTGTTGAGTATATCTCAATTTACAAAGGATAATGATGTTGTAATTGAGTTTAATGCTGATGCTTGTTTTGTCAAGGACAAAAACTCCCACAAAATGTTGCTGAAAGGGAGTCTCTCTGAAGGTCTATACAAGCTGGACCTCTCTACCATTCTTTCAAAAAGTCAGAGGTCAGATCGTGCTGATCCTATTGGTGATGGGATTTCTCTCTCCTCCACACCCTTGTACTCTACAGAGCAGCCTAGGTTTTCATATAGTGATAGATGTACTAATAATGCAACATTAGATTGTAACTCAGTGGTTTCTACTCCTTGTAATCCATTGGCTTACAATGTTTGTTCTTCTTCTTCTTCCAAGAATGTTGCTATTCCTTGTACTGGTTCCTCTATCAATACAAAACAATCTTCTGATTCATCGTGTACCAATTCCAATTCCAGTACTAATCCAGTTCATAATTCAAGCTTCTTGAATATCAATACTATCCATAAAATCTGTGGACATCCTAGCAAAGATACTCTCCATCAAATATGTAGAATTCTTCATGTTCCCTTTAAACCAAAGGATCTACTCTTCTGTGAGTCTTGTAATATAGGCAAGCTACACCAAAAAGCTCATGTTTCCCAACCAACAAAAACTTCTAAGCCATTTGAGCTTATTCACTCAGACCTTTGGGGACCAAGTTATACTTCTTCTAGAGATGGCTTCAAGTACTATGTGAGTTTTGTCGATGACTTCTCACGTTTTACTTGGATCTTTCCTCTTCATCTTAAATCTGAGGCAGTCACTGTTGTCAAAAACTTCCTTACCAGAATAAAGAATCAGTTCTCATCTTCTATTCTTGCCTTTCAAAGTGACTGGGGGTGAATATAGAGCTTTAGAACCATATCTTGCTTCCTTAGGGATTCATTTCCAACACCCATGCCCTTACATTCACCAGCAAAATGGCAAGGTGGAGAGGAAACATCAACATATTGTGGATGTTGGCCTCACTTTGTTATCACAGGCTAATCTTCCTTTGAAATTTTGGTGGGAAGCCTTTCATACTGCAGTTTACTTAATTAATAGACTGCCTAGTCCTACTCTTAATCTTCTATCTCCTTTCCAAACTCTCTTTGGAAAGACACCAGACTATACCTTCTTACAACCTTTTGGTTGTGCATGCTTCCCTTATACAAAGCCTTATGCTAAACATAAACTTGAATTTCGTTCTGAGAAGTGTTTATTCATGGGGTATAGTGACATTCATAAAGGCTATAAGTGCCTTAGTCCATCGGGTAAACTCTATGTGTGTGACACTGTCAAGTTTAACCCAACAGATTTTCCTTACTCCTCTTTGTTCAAGAGTACTGACTTGAGCAATGAGCCACCTATTTCAAGCTATTCTATACCTCCTGGGTTTCTGCCTTTGACCTTTATTCCAGAATCACCTACTGCATCTACAAACCGTAGCCCACAGTCTACACCTACACATCATAGTTCACAGCCTATACCTCAACCTATACCTCATGATCCAGAATTTTCATCTACAGATTCTACATCTTCCTCCAGTCACTCTACTCCTACCCTTATCACTCCACCTACTTCTACTTATTCTACACCAAGCACTATAAACTCTTCTCAAGATAATCCTTCTTTATCCCAGTCTGTTACTTCTGCATCTCAGTCTCCTCATCTCACACCTCACTCTTCTCCTTCTGCACCCCATATTCCTCCTTCTCATTCTATGATTACCAGGTCTAAGAACGGGATTTTCAAACCCAAGGTGTATAATGCTGCTGTTCTTCCCACTGAGCCCAAGAATTATGCCACTGCTTTGAAAGATCCAGAGTGGTATAAGGCCATGAAAGCAGAATATGATGCACTTCTTGAAAACCAGACATGGTCTTTAGTTCCATATGATGAGAATATGAAGGTTATAAGCAATAAGTGGGTATTTCGAGTCAAGACATATGCAGATGGCTCTTTGGACAAATTAAAAGCAAGGTTGGTAGCAAGAGGGTTTGAGCAGTTTGCAGGTATAGATTTCAATGAGACTTTTAGTCCAGTGGTGAAATCCTCTACTATAAGGTTGGTTTTTACTCTTGCTTCAACTAGAAAGTGGTTAGTACAACAGATTGATATCACAAATGCTTTTTTGAATGGAGAGCTTGAGGATACTATATACATGGCACAGCCAAGTGGTTTTGTGGATGAAAGGTTTCCTTCTCATGTGTGTAAACTTCACAGGTCATTATATGGTCTTAAGCAGGCACCTAGAGCATGGTATACCAAGTTGAAGGAATGTTTACTTGAGCTTGGATTTAAAAGATCAGTTTCAGACTTTTCTTTGTTTCATAGAAGTGTTGGTGGAAAGTTGTTAATTGTCCTTGTGTATGTAGATGACATTTTGCTGACTGGAGACTCTAGTGAAGAAGTTTTGCAGGTGATAAGTTTGTTGCAGAAAAGGTTCAAGCTAAAAGCCTTTGGAGAAGTGAAGTATTTTTTAGGCATTGAGGTGGAAAAGACTGCAGAAGGGGGCTTTCTTTTGAGTCAAAAGAAGTATATACAGGAGCTGCTTGTGAAAACAAATATGCAAGAGTGCATACCAAGTACTACACCAATGGTCACTGCACCCAAATTGTCAAAGAATGGAGGTAAATTGTTTGATAATCCTTCTTTATATCGAAGTGTAGTGGGTACTCTTCAATACCTTACTTTAACTCGTCCGGATATTGCATTTAGTGTAAATAAATTGTCTCAGTTCTTGGTTTCTCCGGGTAAACTTCACTGGGAGGCTTGCAAACGATTGCTTAAGTACTTGAAGGGTACTTACAGTTTTGGTGTGAAGTTTAAACCTGCCTCAGTTCTAAATCTTGAAGGGTTCTCTGATGCGGACTACGCGGGTTGTGTTGATGATTTACGTTCCACTGGGGGACATTGTATTTTTCTTGGGCAGAATTTGGTGGTATGGAATGCTAAAAAACAGGAGGTAGTGTCCAGGTCAAGTACAGAATCTGAGTATCGGTCTCTTGCTAATCTCACTTGTGATATTATTTGGTTGCAGTCTGTGTGTAAGGAGTTGGGTGTTGATCTTGATCAGTTTTCTCCTCCAAGGTTATGGTGTGACAATTCTGGGGCTGTGTCTTTGTCAGCTAATCCAGTTTTTCATGCTAGAACGAAGCATGTTGAGGTTGATATCCATTTTTTACGAGAGAAGGTGCAAGCTAAGCAAATTGAGGTGGGTTATGTTCCATCTACAGACCAAGTAGCTGATATTTTTACCAAGCCTTTAGCTGAGGCTAGATTCAAATTGTTAAGAGATAGACTTTGTTTGGTGGATACTGAGCTGGGAGAAGAAAAAGGTGGGATAGTCCGGAGAGTATTTGATGCAGATGAAGGTGGTGCAGTGAATACAGAAGAGCATGAAAGTGGACTGCATGAAGCTGTGCATGCGAAGTCAGTTGTTGAAGATAACAGAATAAAAGCGTGTGAAGGAAGAAGCGAGTTTGCTGTTAGTGAAGCTGTTACAATTCAGCCAATAGGAGAAGGCTGACGTGTCAAAGTAGTTAGAGTAGTTAAAGTCTAGAACTAGCTATTTAAAGAAGAAATGTTAGCTGCATTCACTGTATTTGCATTGTACTCAATCTCTCTTTTGTGAAATGAAATCCAGTTTTCCTTCAATTACTTGTGAGTACGTTAACATGGTATCGAGAGCCTAATCGATCCACGTTTTTTTTCTTCATTCTGGAGTTGCTGTTGCTAGGGTTTTTGCGGTGTTCTTCGTTTGGAAGTTGTTGGTTTCTTCTCTGATTGTTTTCTGGTTTTCATGGAGACGCAAACTTCATCTCGTAGCAATCTGAATCTGCCACAGTTTCATCAGATCCAGCTGAAACTGGATCGATCGAACTACGTTTTTTGGAGATCCTTGGTGTTTTCTACAGCTCGTGCGCATGGTTTTGACGATCTGCTCTCATCCACGGCAACAACACCATCGCCGTTACTTCCTTCTGGATCTGACGGAACGGAGGTACCAAATCCAGAATTCATCACCTGGATCCGTAGAGATCAGTATCTCTACAGCTGGATGCTAGCTTCCATCAGCGCATCCATGCTTGGACACGTTGTGCGATGTAAGACATCGCGTGAAATTTGGCACGCACTTGAACTGGTGTTTCAATCACACTCTAAATCGCAGATAGCGCAATTTAGAGTCCAACTACAGACCACAAAGAAGGGGTCTATGTCGGTGGAGGAATATTTCATGAAGATGCGTGGAGTTGCTGATCAACTCGCGGCAGTGGGCAAACCGGTGGATGACGATGAGTTGGTGATGCACATACTGGCAGGATTTGGTCCTGAGTATGAGCCTCTGATTTGCAGTACTATGCAGCATCGTGGATCTCCTAATCTGCAGGAGATTCAACTGGATTTCCAGACATATGAAGCTAGGTTGAAGCAACAGCATGCTTCTCTGTTTGAGCATGGTGCTAATGTGGCATATCGGAGGGGACAGAATGGTGGAAATGGAACTGGTTCATCAGGTTTTGGTCGTGGAAATGGAGGTTATTCTGGAGGACGAGGTAATCCTAATTCTGGTTTTCAATTTGGTAGAGGTAGATCTAATAATTTTGGAAAGTCTCTTCTATGTCAGTTGTGTGGTCGATCTGGCCACGTTGCACTCAAATGTTTCAAACGATTTGACGTGCACTTTACTGGAAATTCACCTGGAAATGGTGGTGTGAATGGTGGTATGAGTTCTCAAAGTCAGCAACAGGTTTCTCAACAAAATAATTCTTCAACTGTTGGTGCTTCTGCTCAAGCATTTGTAGCTGATTTTGGTAGTCCATCTTTGCCTCAAGGATACACTGGATTTCCTATGAATGAGAGTAACTGGTTTGTTGATAGCGGGGCTACAAACCATGTTACAAATGACCTGAATAATTTGTCCATCAGCTCAGGATACACTGGGGGTGAAAGTCTTGTTGTTGGGAATGGTAATCACATCCCTATCCTTTCTATTGGTACTAATTCTCTTTCTATTCCACACTCTTCTGCTACACCTTCACTCATGCTTAACAACATACTTTTTGTGCCTCAAATAACAAAAAATCTACTTAGCATTTCTCAATTTACAAGAGATAATGATGTTGTAATTGAGTTTAATGCTGATTCTTGTTTTGTCAAGGACAAAACAACACATCAAACCTTGCTGAAGGGAAATCTATCTGAGGGATTGTACAAGCTGGATCTCTCCAGCATCTTATTCAAGCATCTTCGACCTGATTCTGCTGGTTCTACTGGTGATGGGAATTCTGTTTCTTCCACACCATTGTACTCTAAAGAACAGCCTAGTTTGCCTAGTAGCTTTGTGTGTAATAAATCTGCTCTCAATAACTCAGCATTGGAATGTAAAGTCAGTACACTCTGTAACTCATCTTGTAACAGTTCTACTTCCAATGAAAAATCTCTTTCTTCTTATTCTGACTTTGGCAAGGCTTTTGCTGGCTTAAGTTCTTTGAACATCAATACTGTACACCAAATTTGTGGTCATCCTAACACAAATACTCTGAGTCAAATTTGTAAGATCCTTAATATTTCTTTCAAGCCTAAGGATCTAAGTTTCTGTGAGGCATGTAATATAGGGAAGTTACACCAAAAACCTCACATCTCACAACCAACAAAGACTTCTAAGCCATTCGAGCTTATCCACTCAGATCTTTGGGGACCAAGCTATACTTCTTCAAGAGATGGCTTCAAGTACTATGTGAGTTTTGTTGATGACTTCTCACGTTTTACTTGGATCTTTCCTCTTCATCTAAAATCTGAGGCTATTGTTGTTGTCAAGAACTTTCTCACCAGAATAAAAAATCAGTTCTCTACTCCCATTCTTGCCTTTCAAAGTGACTGGGGAGGTGAATATAGGGCCTTAGAACCATATCTTGCTTCTTTAGGAGTACACTTCCAGCATCCATGTCCCTATATTCATCAGCAAAATGGCAAGGTGGAGAGGAAACACCAACATATTGTAGATGTTGGTCTCACCTTGCTATCACAAGCTAATCTTCCTTTGAAATTTTGGTGGGAAGCCTTTAATACTGCAGTTTACTTGATTAATAGACTGCCTAGTCCTACTCTTAATCTTCTATCCCCTTTCCAAATTCTCTTTGGAAAGAAACCAGATTATACCTTCCTACAACCTTTTGGTTGTGCATGTTTCCCCTATATAAAGCCTTATGCTAAACATAAACTTGATTTTCGTTCTGAGAAATGTTTATTCATGGGGTACAGTGATATTCATAAAGGCTATAAGTGCCTTAGTCCATCGGGTAAACTCTATGTGTGTGATACTGTCAAGTTTAATCCAACAGATTTCCCTTACTCCTCATTGTTCAAAAGTACTGCCTTGAGCAATGAGCCCCCTATCTCGAGCTATTCTATACCTCCTGGTTTTCTTCCTTTGACTTTTATTCCAGAGCCACCTACTCCATCTACAAACCATAATCCACAGCCTATACTTCAGCCTATACCTCATAACTCAGCAGAATTCTCATCCACAGACTCTACATCTCTCTCATCTTCCTCTAGTCACTCCACAGATCATGATTCTGACTCCACAGATCATGATTCTGGTTCCACTC
>JAOWBJ010021325.1:0-10918 GCA_028566335.1 Monarda citriodora
ATTTTTCTTGATTTACGTGCCAACCCCAAAGGGGACTAATATAATGAGATAAATGTAGTATAATTTTATGTTTTATATACTTCCTCGACCATCGGTCTCAATTTGATTTTTTATTTTTTTACAACACATGTTTCCATTAAAATATAATGCAAGTTTTAAAATATAATTTTTAAGTACTTTTTTACGGGGACTTTTGATTTTTTCGACGTGTCTTTTCACCAAAATGAGAGTAAATTTAAAACAACGCCAAATAAGGGTTTCTACCCATTTTTAAGGTGTAGATGCAAAAAAATACTCATTTTTAATCTGTATATGTAAAAACTACTCATTTCAATATATTATTGTTAAATGTCCAAATCAATTATAGATTTTGCAGCTTTTGCAAAATCCATTTCGTTTCCTTTTTTTTCGCTCGTAATGAGCTGTTTATAAATTTATTTTCGTTTTTTTTCCTTGCAAAATTATTAGCGGAAAATAGCCGTTTTTAATTTATTTTCGTTTTTTCCCTAGATCACGTGAATATTTTTTGTGGTGAAAATTTCACCTACCAAAATTCAATTTCACCTACCAAAATTTATTTTACGGACTAAACAGTGAAAATAATAATTGTATCCCGACAAATTTGACTGCTTTATGAAGTTTATTTCTCACATTTCGCAGTAGGTAGAGTATTCTGTTCTTTAAAACAGATACAACTTCATCTAGAGAGCATTTCTTCACTTTTCACTACCATTTATTCATTTCTCACGATCAAACACATCTTAGTAGCCGCAAGCCGAGAGGAAAAAGAAGTCGAAATTATACATTTTAAGGTACATTATAAATTTATTTATTTGATTTATTGTTTGGGTTTTACATGCTTAATGTTATTTTGATTCTTAGGTGTAATAGAATAATTATAGTATAATTTTACAGTTTAAATCATTTTTAATTTTAATTATGATAAGTAATTTTTAAAATGGAAAATGAAATTTACGGTTAAAATAGGATTTCAACCGTGAGCTCACGTTATAAGACTCATTTTTACCGTGAGCTCACAGTTTCCAGCCATTATACCGTGAGCTCAAGGTTTCCAGGCCATTTATACCGCTCACGGTAGAAATGGCGTGGAAACCGTGAACTCGCGGTAAAAATGGGTCACCATACCGTGAGCAGAATTTTTATTTTTTAATTTATAACTTTTCACGGTAAAAACTTTATTTGACCTTGTGTTCACGGTGTAAATTATATTTTACCGTGAATGTTATATTTTTAATTAAATAATTTGTATATTACGGTTTTAATTGGCGTATAATATTTTTATTAATTATAACTTAAATTTAAGCAGATGCTGTACATTCTTGTAAACGTAAATTACGGAGGAAAGTGGGTCGATTCTGTGTACAAGGGTGGTAGGAACATGCATATCATCTTGCGAAAAGATTGAATCTATATGTACAACTTGAGATTCCAAATTGCGAGCAACTGCAGTTTTTCGGGCGACGATTTTGATATCTGCTATTTGAAGAGGACACGGTCCGGACGTCTTTATGTATCACTGTTGGAGACAGACGAAGAAGTCGTGCGCTTGTGCACTACCGAACAGTATCCAAAAGTGTATACATCATCGAACAACACGACGGCTTCATCTTCTCACTTTCCTGGCGAAGGAGTCGGCCCGTCCTCTTCATATGTTCCTACGTTGAAGTAGCCTTACCAGCAGTCGTACCAGTACGGTGGATCATTCAACTTTGGCTACCAGGGCCGTGATTGGCATACAAATCTCGAACATATTGCCACGGAGGCCCCTGTAACTACTGCTCGGGGAAATTTGATCTCAGATCTCAACTATACGGCTGAGAAAGAGGATGAGGGCAAGCATAACGTGCGTACTGAGGTGCAGACTGCACTCATTACAATAGAAGTCGAAAATGACGATGATAACCCAGATTACAACGTTGAAGAAGATGCGGAGAGCAATGATAGCGACAGGCCCGGAGACAGTTCTACAAGGCGGCTAAATAGGGCTTTGTTTGCCGAGTTCGTAGCGTGGATACTTGACGAGGGCGGGATGAAAATGTTGTTGCGGTTAATGTGTCCAGGTGCGCACGATAATGATGCTGAGGAGGATATCGATATGAGGCCCTTGCAGAATTGGATAGTCCCCATGGTCCCTATCCAACCTCTAGACTCAGCAGTATATGAGGGTGACCTTAAACTCATAGTTGAAGGGCTTACGAAGGATGCATTTATAATTCGAAGGCCGACCTCACGATTGCAGTCGGACTATGGAATATGGAGAAGAATGCGGAAGCAAAGGTACAGAGGTCGGACCGGACACGACTGTATTTGGCATGCAAATCATCGACCGAATGCCCATTCCTAGTACACGCGAGGCCAATATTTGGTGACAAAGTTTCGTGGCGAGCACACGTGCAACCGGGAAATAACGGATTTGAGACGAAGGAAGGTCCGTTCTATGGTCATTGGGGCGTACTTTGCTAAGCGTATTCTACGTGACCAGGAAATTGTCCAGCCGAAGGTGATAATGAACGAGCTCCGGGAACTTTTTGGCGTTAACATGAAGTACGATGTGAGCTTGAGAGGCCGAAACCGCGCCATTCAGATGATCTATGGCCAAATGAAGATTCATTCAAGATGCTGTTGGGTTACCTTGCAATGCTGAAGAAGACAAATCCGGGTACGATCACACAGCTCAAAATCGGGGACGACGACCAATTCAAACATGTTTTTATTGCTATTGGCGCTGCTCGAGCTTCGTACCCAACCACCATGATGCCAGTTATTGTAGTCGACGGTACGCATCTGAAGAGGAAGAACAATGGGATATTGTTCGTTGCAGTGGCAAAGGACGCCAACGGCCAGTTGTACCCGTTGGCTTACGGAATAGGGCCCATCGAAAACCACCGGTGCTGGACCTTTTTCATGGAGGACTCAAAAGATCCTTTGGGTCATTGGCGGGCACGATGATTGTCTCGGATCAACATGTATCCATCATACATGTTGTCAGCGTTGTATTTCCCGATGCCTACCACGGCTTATGTTACTTTCACATGAGCAAGAACTTGTCAAACTATGGTAAGAAAGTTTTCATGTTGTTTCTACGAGCTGCGTTCACGTATGATCCTTTGGAGTGGAATGATCGTATGACTCAAATTCGCGATGAGAATCCCGACGCTCATGAAAGATTGATGGAAATCGGACTTGCCAAGTGGGCCCGATCGATGTGCCCAGCTCCCCAATTTACCAATATGATGTCTAACGCTGCAGAGTCTTTCAACAATTGTCTCATATGGGCTAGAAGTCTACCCATATGCTCTTGTCTCGATGCGGTGCGGCTTGTGATCGAACAATGGTTTGATCAGCGGCGTTTAGACTCCCAGCAGGACACTCATCCAATAACGCGGGATGCGAAGAAAACTATTGTTGATCAGACAGAGCACTCGCACAGATACAGGGTGGCACAGACATCTCAAGCCCAATTCAATGTTTGTACATCCCAAAAGACGCTCGTTGTGAATCTACAACGACATGAGTGTGAATGTCTGCGCTGGCAGAAAGTCTATCTGCCTTGAGCACACGCGGTCGCGGCAATCATGTAAGTATCCCTTCGAGTTATCATTGCTTAATGTACTCCGTGATTTAAATTATATCGTACTGCGTGATGATCGCAGGTATCAAGGGGATGAAGTATCGCATTACATTTCGCAGTACTACCAGCAGGCTATGCTTCGCAGATCATACGAGCTCTCAATTTTTCCTGTACCTCAGAAATCTAGTTGGCCGAAGGAGGTCCAGTGTTCGGCAGTGTTGCCCCCTTAAAAGTTCGTCTACCGGGGAGGCCCCGAGAAAGAAGACGTAGAGGGAGAGGGGAAGCATGCCGACGGGCAAGCTGTGGTAGTCGAAGATGCGAATATTGTGATCAAACAGGTCACATTTCCGCAATGTGTCACTTGTAGATGGAATGAATTAACTTTTGGAATTTTTAGAATTTTTTAGAACATTTTAATTATTTTTGATTTCGATTATTAATATTCTTAATTTCGATTATTTATTGCACATATTTAATTTCAAATATTTTTAATTAATATTATCAATTTAAATTATTAAAGTATGATAAAAAAAATTAAAATTGGAATGACAAACAATAATCGTAGTCAACATTACTAACATGTGTAGTAGTAGTGTACTAGTGATGTTAGTGACTAAGTGGACATACACTAACACTTTGTTATAATTAATGATGAATGAGTAATTAGTGAATAATTACTCATTAGTTTGGATAATATGTCCATACATGTTATAAAAAAATATTTATATGAAATATAAATCAATTTAAAAACATATTTAGGCCCTTAATTTCGGCCTAATTAGATTGTTCACAGTATCGCAGATCACGGGTATCCATCATTTATACCGTGAAACACCCCTCACGGTTGTAGGGTTCACGGTAAAATAGGTGAACATACCGTGAGGTCACGGTATAAACACCTACTTTACCGTGAAACACCATATAAATTTTAAATATTTAAAAAATTAAAGGTAATTCATGGTAAAAATGGAAGCAATACCGTGAGTTCACGGTATGCACCTCAATTTTACCGTGAGCTCACGGTATAATCCCTGCTTATACCGTGAGCTCACGGTAATTTCCCCTAATTTATCCGTGAACATTCAAACCCTAAACTACACAATTCAATTCAAATCCTAAACTACACAATTCATACATAAATATGCTCAAATTCAAACTCTAAACTACACAATTCATACATAAACATGCTCAATAACAAACATAATTGTACATGCTCAACAATCGTAAAATAAACAAAAAATAACTCACGAGAAAAAAAAGAGAAACTCACCGGCTGTGGCGGTAGGGGAAGGGTCTCCCGTTCTTCCCTCGGCGGAATTCTCCGTCTAATCGGTACCAGAACTTCACTGGTTCGGGAATCATCGCTAGAATGGTTGGAATCAGTCATCTTCAACTCTCCAGCTCAAGAATTATAACTCACGGTTGCTCTCTTTCTCACGGCTTTGCTCACGGTATTCTCATGGCTGCTTGGTGTTTCAAATTGTAGAATGGGTAAAAGAGGGTAAAAAGTGGGTGAAGGTATATTTATATTTCAATTTTCAACAGTTACAAATTTTATTCCTATTAGAATTCAATTTAATTTTTCAACCGTTACAATTTAATTCAACCGTGTGAGTGAGTATTTAGCATTTTACCGTGAATTAGAATTAGTGGGTGGGCCCCATTTTTGGTTCTTTTTCAGATTTGGCAGATATGATTTTTCTTAAGATTTTATTCGATTTTTTTTACTGCCAAAAGTACATTACTTTTGCAAATTTGGTAGGGTCTATAGCATTATTTAAATGAAATATGTAATTTTTGAAAATGCATCTTCGAAATGACTATTTTTGAAGATGCATCTTAAAAATGAGCATTTTTAATTTTTGTCCATAAGAATAACCAATTATTAACATGCATTCCAATCACTTCAGACCCGATAATTGTGTCATACTACCTCCATCTTACCATACTTGACTTGATTAGATTTGGCACAGAAACTAATAATAAAGATAATATGTGGTCGTAATTAATTATGAGGTGTGACCAAATATTTTTTACCTAATTTAGAAAGTGGGTAAGTAAATGAGATAAATCAAAAAAAAGAAGGTAAGACAAAGTATAATGAGATGAATGTAATACTCCCTCCGTCCCGCGGCATTAGTCCCGTTTGACTTTTTAACTTTTTGCGCATACATTTCTACGGCTGTCGAATACGAGTTTTTTCTTTTTTACGGGATACTAAACGTCTCATAGTATCTCGTAGAAGAAAAAAATTCAAAATGATATTGTAAAACTCGTATTCGGCAATGATCAAAATGCATGTCGAAAATATAAAAAAGTCAAACGAAACTAATGACGGGGGACGGAGGGAATATTTTTGTATTGCTACTTAATTTTTCACGCTAAGAGATTTATTGTGATCTGACCTTCATATAATTATTTGGGACAACATGCTTACGTGTCCATCTTTAAATGGACCATCAAAATTTTGGATGTAGTGTGTTGTCAGCTTCCCGCCAAAAATTGTTGATCCCGTTCACACTGCAATCTCAATGAGTGGACATGATTTAGGTAAGTGATGAGACATTATGGTCATTGTTGACTACTACCGTATCTATCTTTTTTTCCTGGATCTCTATTAGATTTTTTTACTTCCGACGAGTTTCTTAAATTTTGTACTCTCTATTATAAGTTCCGATGGCATTCTGTACTCTCTCCTGAACTCTCATTAATTTTTATTATTATTTTTATTATTTTGAATATTTAAATTTTTTAAATTTAATTTCATAAACACAAAATTAAAAATATTTTATTTTATTGAAAATAAAAATCATTACATTAAAACTCAAATTAAATTACATTGCAAAAATATTCATTTTCCTTCGGATATGTCATGCAATGCCTTCAAAAATAGAGAATGAATAGTTCGCTCCTCGTCCGTCATCTCGCTCGTATCGAGCTTGTTCATGAGAAGTTCTATTAATTCTTTGCTTCTCTTGTGCTTCTTGCTTTCAACTTCCTTCTGGAGCGCATCAATATGATCAAAGACAGCGACTTCTATCGAAACTCCGGCTTCACCTCTTGTTCAACAATTGGACCACCATCCATTTGAAGATAGAATGTAGGAATTGAAACTGAAAAATGTAATGAGTGAAGATAGGATTTAGTGTGTGAATGAAGTGAGTTGAAGATGTATTTATAGGAGATGAAAATGTATTTTTTGAATTTAAAAAAATAAAAAAGGAAAAATCAAGCGTCCACCATTTTGAAGGTGGACGCCCGAGCGTCCAAAGCTAGCATCCTCCGGCCAATTCGAGCGTCCCCCAGCGCCGTCTAGGAGGAGCGTCTGGGCGCTCTGGACGCCGGAGGACGTGCGTCCACCTCCTGCGTCCACTGCGTTGAGACTAGTCTTAGTCTCGTTTCTATTTGATATAAAAATCAATGCAATTGATTATACTATCTGCATTTCATGGTAGTTGATTTTTTTCTTTATGTCAATAAATACATATTTTTCCATCGAAATCTAATACTACCTCCATCTCTCTTTAATAGTCCCACTTCAAATTGGCACAAAAGCCAATAAAGTGGGGCCCACTTCTATGGAATAGATTAATTAAGTGTTAAATAAATGAGACCCATAGTAGTTCTATTTCTATGGATAGATCAATTAGATGTTAAATTAAGTAATTATAGATGATTTGATGGGATGAAGTGACGTTAAATAGTTGTCTTTTATGGAATGCGGGACTAATAAGTGAGATGTCCCGATTAGGAAAGCGGGACTAATAAAGAGAGATGAAGGTAGTACGAATTTTGAAATATAATTTTTAAATATTTTTGATTTTATGAGATACTCACGTTTTATGAGATAAGAGTTAGTAACTATACAACTCAAAAGATTAATACTGTAGTAATTAATTTTGATAACAGAAGGTTAATTGTAGTTAAATATTTTTTATCATACTACTTCTCTCTCATTAGATTAATCTTACTTCCTATTTTGTCCATCTCACTTATTAGTCTCCTTTCCTAAAATGACAAAAAATACGTGGCTACAATTAACTCTCTCTCAACAGAATTAATTACAACTACATATCTCACCTTTTTAGGTTTACGTGTCCGAGCAAACTAGAACAAATCTAATGAGATGGAGATAGTATTCAAAAACGAGAGTAATAAACAAAATGGACCGAAGTAGTAGTAAATTAGACTAATTAGATATTACCTCTATCTTATTAAATTAGTCGCACTTTATATTTTGGTTCATCTCAGTTAGTAGTCTCATTTCCTAAAATAGCAAAAAATATATGGCTACAATTAACTCTTTCTCTTCAAAATTAATTGCAACTAAATAAAACTAATTTAATAAGATGAAGATAATAGATGTAATAAGTGATGGGGAGCCTGATTACTCTTTCGCCTGGTCTAGTTCCTCTCTTCGCGAGGCCGAGCTCGCCGAATTGTGTGATCTCCAGAATGCTATCCGGTTTTTCCCGTTTAGCTCCGACGATGATAAGTGGATTTGGCGCCTTGAGAATTCCAAATTTTTCTCAATCAAGAGCATTAGGAGAGAGGCCGAGTCTTTCCTCTTCCGGGATCACGACACTTCCTTCGAATGGAACAAGTGGGTGCCTATTAAAGTTAACTTCCTTTCCTGGAGATTACTTCATAATGGAATCCCGACTGCTGTCAATCTTGCCGCAAGGAGTACTTCTATCCTTGACCTGGCCCATTTGCCACGAAGAAGATGAGCCGACTCTTCACCTCTTTGGCTCGTGCAAAGTTACTTCCGCTTTCTGGGATTTCATCTCTCGTTCGTGCAGGCTTCGTCCCATCTTCTTCTTGGAGGTTAAAGATTTTTTGTTTTTTCATAGACAACAAAGGGGCTCAAAGACCCGGATTAAATCCATTCAGTTCGTCTTCCTTTCTTCTCTCTGGGTCATCTAGAAGTATTGGAATGTTGTGAAATTCGAAGGAATGCAAGTCTCGGTTAACTCCATGAGGAGAACTGAAATATCTCGGGTTTCTCTGGCTCAAAAACAGGGCCAAGGCGAATAATCTTACTTGGAAGAATTGGTGTAGCTTCGACCTTATGTGTTTGGGTGTGTGATATGGTTTCTGATGGATTCCGATTTTTGAGAGTAGTATGATGTGCAAGAATGCAAAGAGAACACGAGAGTTATGTGGTTCGATCCTTTAGAGCAGGATCTACGTCCACGGGAGAAGAGAGAAACTCGTATATTACTTTGAGAATACAAGAGAGCGTATGTTTCAATCTATACTACCCCCTATTTATAGGTATAGGGTTTTATATATTCATGAAGTCTAATCCTCTTACAATACTCATTCCCGTCTCCTTATCCGCTGGGTCCGGAGCTTCCGATAGACTTCGTCCGCCGAACTTAGTGTTATCCTTGGTGATTTGTTGTGATTCTTGCGGATTTGGTGGAATCTCTTTGATTTGTTGTTATCTTCCGAGTGATCTTATCCCTGCTTGGAGTCTCTTAAGCCCGTGAGAGTAGGCCGGAGTAGCTGGGCCGAGGTTTCGGGTCATGGCCTGAGGTTGGGGCTGATGGGCCGAGCCTTTCTGGTTTGGGCCGGAGCCCCTGGGCCGAGGTCGATGGGCTATATTATTGGGCCGAGGCCTAGGTGATCAGGCCGTACCCTATCAGAGCCTCCCCCCCCCCCCACCAAGCAGGGGTTGGATACGAAGGATAAGTATAGTAGAGGAGAAGAAAAATACCCCCCCCCCCTATGAGGACGGAAGAAAGACTAAGTACCCCCTCCTTACGAAGACAAGGTATAGAGAAATACTTACCTCCTCCTTACGAGAACGAGGTAAGAGAGAAATACTTACCCCCTCCTTATACTTAACCCCTCCCTACAAGGACGAGGTATAGAGAAATACTTACCCCCTCCTTACGAGGACGAGGTAAGAGACCCCCTCCTTACGAGGACGGGGTAAGAGAGAAATACTTACCCCCTCCTTACGAGGACGAGGTAAGAAAGAATAAATACCCCCCCCCCCCCTTACGAGGACGAGGTATAAAGAATACTTACCCCCTCCTTATGAGGATGAGGTAAGAAAGAACAAGTACCCCCTCCTTACGAGGACGAGGTACGAGGAATACTTACCCCCTCCTTATGAGGATGAGGTAAGAAGAATACTTACCCCCTCCTTACGAGGATGAGGTAAGGAAGAACAAGTACCCCCTTCTTACGAGGACGAGGTAAAAAGAATTCTTACCCCCTCCTTACAAGGACGAGGTAAGAAAGAATAAGTACCCCTTCCGTACTAGGACGAGGTATGGAGAAATAGTTAGATCCTTTGAAACTTTTCCGTGGATGTGTAGCCTCGTCCTCGGATGTCCGAGGCTCCTTTCGTGCAGAGGTAGGGATGCGGACGGCCGCCTAGGTTGCGTATTGGCGGCTTCAGACGCATTTAATGCGGCATTTAATACCAAAAAAAGCTGCGAAAAAGTGAAAAAGCGAAAAAGTTGAACGGTTTTCCACATTACCATACATAACACACCACCGTTTCATTTTTCACACTTCCATTCATCTTCTTCAATATTATTTCCGAGAGAAAACCCTCCTCTGTAAATTGTTAATATCCGCTTCTCGAACAATCATCTTCCACACAAGAACAAGTAAGTATGGCTATCTTCTATTCTTCTACTACATTTTCTGAGTTTGAGAGGGTATCGGGGTTTTCTGTGGGTGGGATATCGTCTGCTTTTTACGATGTTTGCTTCCCGGAGTCTTCCGTCACCGGTTTGGTGGCGGAAACTCCGTCGATTCTGTCGGAGATTACTCTTCGCACGCTCGCGAAGGATTTCCTTATTCCTGCTAAATCTGTAGTTTTAATACCCCGTGTTAGTGATAGGGCTTGCTCGCCACCTTATGGCTTTTTTACGTTGTACGAGGACCATCTTAGTTCGGGCCTCCGTTTTCCTCTTTATTCTGCACTTGCAGATTTTTTGCAATTTTTTGGTATGCTCGTTGGGGAATATTCCTTATGCAGTCCGTCAGTTAATTGGGGTAGGAGTAGAGGCACGCCTGCCATGTCAGTAGGAGTACTTCTTCGGTTGTACCAGCCGAAGAATAGTAAGGGTTGATTCTACCTCCACCCTCGTACCAACTTCAAAGTCGCTACGAGGTCAAAAGTGCTGAACTGGCACAAAAAATTCTTTTTTTTGTAAAGTTTTCGGGGTTGGGGAGTATTCGTGGGTTGTTTCTCCTCTTCCCTCGTCTAAAGTGGACGAGGACATCGACACCCTCGTCGAGCCTTTAATAAAGAAGAAGGTTGTCGAGGGTGAATACACCGAGGATGACCTCGTCCAAGCC
>JAOWBJ010021432.1:0-10917 GCA_028566335.1 Monarda citriodora
AATTCTGCATGATTAGTTCCCTTTTAGGATTTCCTTGAGAGACGACTTGGGTTACCTTATCCTTGCTACATAGATCTTTTTCTATTGAGAGCACGTTTAGGTGAAACATTAGGTCCAGAGGCTATAAATGAGATGGTGGAGACCATCCGCCAAATCAATATGGGAATTAAAAAAGCTCAGGGTCGACAAAAGTCTTACGCCGACCCTAAACGGACCGAGATACAATTTGAGGTTGGTGACAAAGCTTTCCTGAAAGTATCTCCGTCCAAGGGAAGAATCAGATTTGGCGCTAATGGGATGCTTAGACCACGATACATTGGACCATTCGAAGTTCTCGAAAGAACAGGGCCGGTAGCATACCGACTAGCTTTGCCTCCGAACTTGAGGAACATACACAACGTTTTCCACGTGTTACAACTTAGAAGGATGTGCTCAAGCAAGAAGAATTAGATCTTGGACCTGATCTAAGCTTCGAGAGCTGACCAGTGGCGATCCTGGATAGAAAGGTCCAACAACTCAGGAATAAATTCATTTCCTCACTAAAAGTATTGTGGTAACACCACCGACAGGAAGAAATCACGTGGGAAATCGAAACGAAAATGAGGGGAAGTATCCCGAGTTGTTTGAGTAGACAAGTAAAATTTCGGGACGAAATTTTTTGTAAGGTGGACAAGATGTAATATCCCGAAAAATTATATTCACTATGTTGTGATTGTGTCACTATTTATTCCAGATTAAATTGTTGAACAGTGTATAAATTAAATTGGGCCAGAAGTGATACAAATTAATTGGGCTAAGCCCATGAAGAATTTTATCAAAGTCCAATACGCAGTCCATTTATACAGTAGTATTACATGATTGAGTACAGATAAAGTAGCAGTCTGGCCTACTCCTATCAAATTATTTCCTTCATCTGCTACTGAAAGAATATTAAAAATAAAATACTTCAGATAATAATTCTTGAAGCAGCTTTCGTGATAAGCGCTCAGCCACTCATCACCTGTAGAAGATTTAAGAGAGTGGTTAGCACAGTACAATCTCAGCACTATATAAACTCTTATCCTACAACCCTTCCATGCATACAAATCTCAAATAAATTCTTATGTAGAAATTATAGTATCCAATTCAGCAGAAGGAAGGAATTTCCAAGAAATTCCTCAGCTAGCCAAACACTCTCAGAAGGTAATCTTTACAGCTTTATTTATACATACTAGACTCAGTAGGATTCTTAGTATTGAAATAAGGTATCCTCAGTAAGATAAGCACATCAACGGATACACCCTCCTAAACCCACAAATAATTCCGAACGCCCTTTTTCCTCATAATATGCATGAATTAAACATATTTCTTCATGGGAATTTTAGCAGCAACAATTCGAATCATAAGGCTGAATATAAATTTCCCACGTAAAAACCACCAAAATGAATAACCGAACCTGACCACCGAGCCACCAAGCCAACCCCGAATGAACCACCAATCGTCGGCAACGACGAAGGCAGCGGTTCGAGGCGGTGGCGGTTGCGGCAGTGGCGGCTTTAAAGGCGGCGGTGGTGACGGCGGCAAGCGGCGAGAGAAACCGCGACAACCCCGGCGGCGACGGCCACGCGCAGACCGCGGTGGTGGCAGCCTCGACAGACCGTGGTGGTGGCAGACACGACAGCCCATGGCGGCGGCACTCCGTAAGTGACGGAGGCATTCCACAAGCGACGGGGAGAGCCACGCGGCCGAGGCAGCTCGCGGCAGTGAAGAACCCGGTGCGACGGTGGAAAACCGGCGGCGGAGGCATAAGAAGGAGAGAAGGCAGCCGGTGGTCCAAGGTGGGATGGGAATGAGGCCCTGAGGTCCGAAGTAAGGGGAGCCCAGAGAGAGGGAGATGCAGCCGAGAAATGAGGGGGTGAGCTAGAGGGAGAGAGAGAGAGCTGAGTGGGTTGAGGAAGAAGGAGAAGTTTCTCCTTGTATAGAGAAAGATAGGGTCTTTGTCGACAAAGCGAAGGGAGGGAGGGGAGAAAGTGTTCCTTTTGAAGAAAATAAAAAGAAAGTAGGGAGGGGGGGACTTAGTGTGTGTGTGCAACGTGTAAGTGAGAAGAGGGGAGGGTCGCCAAGTGTGATGGGTGTGTGTGTGCAAGAGTGTGTGCTAGTGTGTGAGAGTGTAGGAGTGTGTGTGTCTGTGTGTATGTGTGAGTGTCTGTCGCATGAGAGAGAGAGGGTGTGAGTCTTGGTAATTAAAGTGGGTTTCTAAATTTTTTGGGCTTAGGTCTTGGTAGGAATTGGATCACTTTATTTGGGTAGAACCTAAATAATTAAAGGGAGTGATTTTAGACTATCAAGTGGTGAGCCAAGAATTAATTTTCGGAGAGACGACAACTGGATTTTAATCTTGTTGGGAGAAGCTTTGAGATTGAGCCAAGAATTAATTCTTGCAAAAACAAGCTCAGGAAGCGATTCAAGAAAAATCCTGTGAAGATTGTTATAATAATAGTGGGTTTATCCATTCCCAACTAGGAATAATGAGAGCCATTATTTCCTCAATTTCACTCTTTCTTTAGTAAAACCCGAATTTATCCTTCCCAAAATAATTAATAGCAATTAATTAATTCTTTCCACCAGCAGTTTATAAACCAGTCATAAAATCTCTTAGACTCAGCCTAGTATTTTAACACATATATTTTTCTTAGCAAGTCGTCTCGACTTTATTTTGTACAAGAAATTTATTTCCGTCTTTTAAATGAAGGTTGTGCTAAGGAAGAGCCATAGCAAGGGCATAATTAAAGTTGTAGCTTTGCTTTAAAGTACAGTTCAGGTGGGCTTTTCTCTATCCCTACCTCAGAGTAGGATTGTCTTTCAAATAAAAGCATGTCTAAATAAAATATCAAGTTTCTTCAGTTTTTTCTGAAAGCATGTCATGCCATGCCATAAAATGTTTTGTTTTGTATGAAGCCTATCTGTTTGGCAAGGCCCAAATTGTTAAATCGATTTCGAGTCCATTTATATGGGCTAGTGTACACCAGGATCGTCCCACTACTTGTGGTGGCCGATCATGTGACTGCGGAAGGTGTCCACCTTCCCGGACACCAATTGCAGATACGGTGAATTACCAGAAGTAAGCTTGCGCAAGCGTTTTCTCAGTAAATAAATGTTTTATGTGAACATAGGAGCTTTTAAAAAGGAAAAAACCTATAATTCCCAGTATGGCTTGACATAAATGATTTTGACATGTGTTCACTGAGTACTTAGTACTCAGCTCTGGTATTGTTTTTCTTCCAATACGTAGGTTGAGCAGGAAGGAGCAGATGAGGACGCGACAAAGCTTTTTATCGAGGAAAATGGAAATAAGTCTCTCGGTAGTACATGTCTTCATACATATACTTGTGGGTCAAAACTTTAAGTCTACACGCTTTCCGCAGTAATATGTATTTTGAATTCATTTGTTCCAAAACAATTTCATCACTTGTCTGAGGATTCTATTAATATTAATAAATCAGTTTGCAGTTATTCGCACATCCTTATCCACCCCCTTTCTATCCCCGCTTCTTTAGTCTCATCCCTAGTCATGGTTTCCCGAACTTAGCTATCCTTAGCTAGGGGCGGTCGTGACAGAGTGGTATCAGAGCACTTTGCTCCGAAACCCGAAAGTCTTTTCATATTTTAGTCCAGTAAATTTTTTTTCTTAAGCTAATCAGTTTCCTCGATAAAAGCTTCGCAGTCCCTGCTCCCGACTCCAACCGAGGTATTAAGGTAATGCTAAATTTTTCAGTAAAAAACTGTCTCTTAGCATAATATCAGCTAGAAATCAGAATGCTTTAGAGAACTTAGTTGCTCAATAACTTAGCTATGAATTAGACAAATCATGAATCTGTTGAACACCAGTTATCACTAAGAATAGCCTTCTTGACGTTCTAAACATTAACAGTAGACCTCAACAACAGAGGTTACGACGAAAAGCTTTAGCAGAAGTCTTCGGACCAAAACCTAGAAGTTATCATTTCTGTAAACCTTACTGCATCTTTTGAAGATGGCACCCCAACCAGACAACACTTCGCCAGAGCAAGCCATCCTTTCTTTCAGATCGTATCAAATACGCCCTGAAGAAACGATAGAGAATTCCCTACGTGAGTACTTCCAACTTTGGATAAGAGCTCACCATCATGGAATCACGAAATACGAAGGGGTCAGACAGTTGATAAACCTCTTACCGCCTTAGTAGAGAGAGTGGGCACAAAGTATATCTCGAAGTTATCTCCGAGAAGAGGGAACGTCCCATGATTCGTATGGCGATCTCCCTGGATTTATAAACATCTTCTATACCAATTATATATAGTTCCAAGTACTCACTTACTCGTCGCTTTCCTCGAAACTGCCACCGAACTCACTACCCATACATACATCTAGTCCTCCACCACCTCTTAAAGGTGCCAACCCCACCTTTACCCTAGCAGATGGCACCACGGAAGAATCAAGGACTCTGATAGTGAACCATCTTCGGTACATAATCAAACCTCACTCCAAGGTGGAGATAGAGGGAAGGCACCTATCCTGGAGGATCGTGACGAGGATGATCCGCAGGAAACATGGAACAAACTTGCGGAATATAGCGAGATGTTAGCTCTGGAGTGTCAGCAGTTAAGAGAGGACGACTCGACGCAACCAGGAATTCGATGAGCAGATTTGAGAACAATACTGCAAAATCGAGAAGATCAAGGTGGAACACTAAGTGTGGAGAGAAGAAATGTACCGACATAACTGTGAGTCCGAAGCCAGAATGGCCAAACATCGAGCATGGATGACGGACTATAGAGCGTGGTCGGAAGAATTTGACCATCGTCTACGGGAACTGGCGGAACGTAGATCTCCAAATACACCTTCGGAAGATCCTGAGGAGGAAGATCTTGAGGAAGAACCGGAGGAATATCCTAAAGATGAAGAGAATCAAGAAGAAGATATATTCGAAGGGGAATGAATCTTGGTCAACAACCCCGAAAATGAAGGAGAACTCATCATAATGGATCACCAAGACGAACCCAACTTTGAAGAAGAAGATGGAATGGTGATTGACGATGATTTTGAACAAGCATACAGTGACAAAGATAATCTCGAGGAGCATGAATTTCAGGACATACCAGATTATGAATCAGACCATAGTACAGTGTGCTCTAAATTGCCTTGGTAACAACCAAAGCATGGCACCATCCAGTAACGGCACCAAACCTAAGATCGTCCTGAACTTCTCCGACTGTGGGATAAATGTATATTGGAGGCATTTAAAAGCTACAATCAGATAATATGAGTCATTCAATGAAATCTTGTATGCTTATGAATCTATTGAGGCGACAACTCATATTTATGTAATGTTTTGTGATTTAAGCCTTTGCATAACAAGCATGAATATTGAGTACGACACTTTGCTTTACTCTTACGAAACTATTTGTACAGTCGAATAATCAAACGATGCCTCCACGAGGAAAAGGATGCCCCAGACGTGAACCAAGGGAAAATCCTGAAGAAGGTTAGGGAAGCCATGTGGAAGGCGGACAAGGGGTTACACCTCCAAACTCACCACCCCAAGGGAAAGGAGAATCGATGAACTTTTCCTCAAGAAGAATCCACCAATGTTCAACGGGTTGGGCGACCCAGCTAACGCAGAGACGTGGATTCGAGCTCTGGAGCGTATCTCCAACTTCATGCAGTGTACTGACAGGGAAATGTTGATTTGCGTAACGTTCCAACTAACGGGATCCGCCGAATTCTGGTGGGAGGCTCGAAGGAAAACTATGACCCTGGAACAGAGGGAGAACCTTACCTGGGAACAATTCAAATCCAGTGTGTACGATAAATACATCCCCAAGTCCTATCGCAAAAAGAAGGAAGATGAATTCTACCACCTTAAGCAAGGAAAAATGACGGTCACAGAGTATGACCGAACCTTCTGCGATATGTCCCGATACGCACCGGACCAAGTGGACACCGACGAGAGATTCTGTGCCAGCCTGCGTCCCGAAATAAGAATGACACTGGCAAGCCTCGGGGGCTTTCCTATTCAGAATCACTAAGCCGAGCACTAGACATAGAGGCTGCTATGCCGGGGATAAGCCTAACCCAGCACCAGCACCCCCAACTACCCCATCACAGCCACCCTACTTCAAAGAGAAGCGAAGGTGGGAAGGTGATCTAGGAGGATCCGGGCCAAAGAAGCCATGGCAAGGATAGTCTCGTGCCTAGAACTCGCCAAAGCCAGCTAATTCGGGACCATCCGGGAATACCAAGTCGATTATTCCCATACGCCCTAAGTGCAACAAAAACCATGTGGGATTGTGCAAGGCGGGAATGACAGGGTGCTACTCATGCGGTCAACAAGGGCACTATGCAAATAGATGTCCAAATAAAGGTGCGAGTGTCAGACCGAACCCGTCTGGGCAGAGTGCTCAAGTCAAGGCAATGAGAGTCCACCAGGAGACTCGGCAGCAGGCCCGACTACCACTACCTCCACAACAACAACAGTTCCGCCAATACCAGCAGCAACAGCAGAGGCATAACGCGAGGGCATACGCTGTACAACTGGACCAACTAGCCAAGGATCAGGGCAACCTAGCAGGTATGGGCATGATACGCGACATCCCGATTATAATTCTTTTCGATACGGGAGGATCGCCTTAATTTATTTGTACCACATGCGTAGACAACTTAGATCTGACTACCGAAATCTTAGAAAACCCTCTAAGAGTCATATCACCGGTAGGAGGGGAAATCATCATTAGACATTGCTGTATGAACCTGGAGTTTGCGTTAGGTTCACAAAAGTTGGTAGCAAAGAGGCTGAGCATCATGACCATGACAGATGTCGATATAATCCTGGGAATGGATTGGTTAACTGAGAAACATGCCACTATTCTCTGTAGAGAGTGGCAAGTTTCATTCCAAATTCCAGGACACGAACCAGCCACTTTTCACGGAATATCAGTGAACACTCGTAAATCGATAATATCCATTATCCAAGCGACAACCTTACTAATGAAAAGAAGTACCGCATACCTCATGTACTTAAACACTGAAATCAAGGAGGAGGAGGAGGAGGAGGAGGAGGAGGAGGAGGAGGAGGAGGAGATGTAGAGGTCGTACGAGAATACCCTGATGTATTCCCGGAGACACTACCAGGACTGCCTCCGAACAGGAAGATAGAGTTAACTATCGACCTAGAACCCGGAGCAAACTCTATTTCAAAGGCACCGTACAGGATGGCGCCCAAGGAGCTCGAAGAATTGAAGGTACAACTTTAAGGACTCCTTTACATGGGATTCATCAGGCCCAGTGTTTCGTCATGGGGAGCGCTAGTATTGTTCGTGAAAAAGAAGGATGGATCGATGAGGATGTGCATCGACTATCGAGAACTCAACAAACTCACCCTAAAGAACAAATATCCTTTACCGAGGATAGATGATCTCTTCGATCAACTTAAGGGAGCGAGTGTTTTCTCAAAGATATACTTGAGATCAGGGTATCATCAGTTAAAAATCTGAACTGAGGATATACTCAAAACGACTTTTAGAACAAGATATGGTCACAATGAATTTGTAGTTGTACCATTCGGCTTAACCAATGCACCAGCCGTGTTCATGGATCTCATGAACCGTGTCTTTCATCCTTTCCTAGACAAGTTTGTCCCGATATTTATAGACGATGTCTTGATATACTCCAAGGACAAACAAGAACATGAACAACACCTAAGAACTGTGTTGGGAACCTTGAGGACGGAAACGTTCTATGCAAAGTTCAGCAAATGTGAATTCTGGCTGAGCGAAATCACTTTCTTAGGGCATATCGTGTCGTTCGAAGGAATCAAGGTGGATCATTCAATGATCGAAGCGATTTAGAATTGGAAACCCCCATTCACACCAAATGAAATTCGAAGCTTCCTAGGACTCGCGGGTTACTATGGAAGATTCATTCAAGGATTTTCCCAGATAGCCAAACCCATGACCAGACTACTGCAAAAAGGGAGCAAATTCGTGTGGACTCCAGAGTGCGAGTCGAGCTTTCAACAATTGAAGGAGAAGTTAACCACAGCTCCAATTAGTCGTTCCCGAACCCGACAAAGAATACGTCGTGTATACCGATGCTTCCAAGAACGGATTATGCTATGTACTAATGCAAGAAGGGAATGTTATAGCCTATGCATCACGGAAACTCAGGCCGCATGAGCTCAACTATCCCACTCACGACTTGGAACTGGCACCAGTAGTACACGCCCTAAAGATTTGGAGATACCATTTGTACGGGGTACGATGTGAAATCTACACAGACAACAAGAGTCTCAAATACTTTTTCGAGCAGAGAGACCTCAATATGAGACAGTGGCGGTGGTTCGAATTGGTAAAAGACTATGACTGTGGGATAAAGTACCACCCCGAAAAGGCTAATGTGGTAGCCGACGCTCTCAGCAGGAAAGCTTCGCCTCAGCTAGCATCTCTCCTCACTAGCGAAGAAACCCTAGTTAGAGAGTTCAACAAACTGAATCTTGAGATTCTGCCACCACCCATCACGGTGGAAGGTATCCTAGCCACCCTGGTTGTTGAACCAGATCTAAGGAGCAGGATCTTGGATGCTCAAAGAAAAGACGAGATGCTAGAAAAGGTTCGACATAAAATAAGGGTGGGAGAGTCCGAGGAGTATCGTGAAGAAGCGTACAATGCAATCACCTTGGGAGGGAGACTATGCATTCCTCACGATGAGAAACTCTGCAACGACATATTGAGCGAAGCCCATGACACACCTTAAACCGCCCACCCTGGAAACACGAAGATGTACCGAGACTTGAAGAAGAAATTCCGGTGGGACGATATAAAGAAAGACCACCTTCGTCCAGAAATGTCTAGTCTACCAACAGGTAAAGGCAATGCATCAACGCCCTATGGGAAGTTGCAGCCGTTCCGGAGTGGAAATGGGAAAAGATCACCATGAATTTCGTAACTGGATTGCCCAAATCACGGCGAGGAAATGATGCAATATGGGTAATTGTTGACCGACTGACAAAAAGCGCTCACTTTTTACATATACCGATCACATACACCTCAAAGAAGCTAGCTCAGCTCTATGTCCGTGAAATCGTGCGACTTCATGGTTTACCCGTGTCAATCACGTCAGATAGAGACACGAGGTTTACCTCACGATTCTGGATGGGTTTACAACGAGAGTTGGGTACTAGGTTGAACTTCACGCATTCCACCCTCAGACAGACGGACAATCCGAGAGAACAATCCAGACTCTTGAAGACATGCTGAGAACCGTAGTACTTGATCGGGGAGGTCATTGGGAACCGGTGCTACCATTAGTAGAGTTTGCTTACAATAACAACTACCATACCACTATAGGTATGGCACCATATGAAGCACTCTACGGCCGAAAATGTAGGTCACCGCCGTATTCGGACGATGTAGGCGAAAGAAAGATGTTAAGTCCAGAGGCTATAAACGAGATAGTGGAAACCATACGCCAAATCAAGATGGGAATTAAAGAAGCCCAGGATCGACAAAAATCTTACGCTGACCCTAGACGGACCGAGATACAATTCGAGGTTGGTGACAAAGCTTTCCTGAAAGTATCTCCGTCCAAGGGAATAATCAGATTTGGCGATAAAGGAAAGCTAAGACCCCGGTACATTGCACCCTACGAAATTCTGGAAAGAATAAGACCGGTAGCATACCGACTAGCCTTGCCTCTGAACTTGGGGAACGTACACAACGTGTTCCACGTGTCACAACGTAGAAGGTACGTTCATGAACCGAAGCATGTACTCAAGCAAGAAGAATTAGATCTTGAACCTGATCTAAGCTTCGAGAGCCAACCAGTTGCGATCCTGGACAGAAAGGTCCAACAACTCAGAAATAAATCCATTCCCTCAGTAAAAGTATTATGGAAACACCACAGACAGGAAGAAATCACGTGGGAACTCGAAAAGAAAATGAGGGAGAGGTATCCTGAGTTGTTTGGATAGACGAGTAAAATTTCGAGATGAAATTTTTGTAAGGTGGACATGATGTAATATCCCGAAAATTTCTAACCCCTATGTCATAATCGTGTCAATTTTTATTCCGGATATAAATTGCTGAATAGTATAAGAGCATTTGGGCCAAGCCCATGAAAGAAATTCTATCACAAGTCCAATATGCATTCCATTTGTACAATCGATTACTACAATAATTGAGTACAGATAAATTAGGAGACAGGCCTACTCCTATCAAATTATCTACTGTATCTGCTACTTTATCTGCTGAAGGAAAGTAAATGCCTTCAATAATTTTTGAAGCAGCTTCCGTGAGAAGCGCTCCTCCACCTAAAACTGCAGAAGCCAATAAAAGGAGTGGTTAGAATAGTGCAATCCCAGTACTATATAAACCCTCATTCAAAACCTTTCCATGCACACCACTCTCAGCTATAATCTTACGTAGAAAAGTTTAGTATTCAATAGAGCAGAAGGAAGGAATTGCCAAGAAATTCCTAAGCTAGCCAACACTCTTCAGAAGGTAATTTTACAGCTTTATTCCTAGACGCTAGACTCAGTAGGATTCTTAAGTAATGAAATATGTATCCTCAGTAAGTTAAGCACATCATTGGATACACCATCTTAAACCCACAGTTGATCTCGTACACCCTTTTTCCTCAGAATATGCATGATTTAGCATGTTACTTCATCGGAATTTTAGCAGCAAAGATTCGAATCATAAGGCTCAATCATAACTTTCCCACATAAGCCAAGCCAACCCCGAACGAACCACCAACCGTCGGCAACGACGGATGTAGCGGTTCGAGGCAGCGGCGGCTGAGGCAGTAGTGGCGGCGACGCCAACCTCTCGGCGGCAGCAGCTCGCGGCAACGACGGAGGGCAGCCGCGACATCGACTAGCAAACGGCCAGCAGCGGCCGTGGC